>PYDT01000148.1:0-33986 GCA_004837865.1 Musa balbisiana
CAAACCCACACACATTCTAATCAATAAAAAGTAGTGGAACGCTAACCCCATTGACTGACGAACTCTATCGCTATTCTGATATTTAATTCGTATAGCTGAATTGTACAAGCGGATTTTTTTTATTTCTTCCTTAGACCACGCAAGTCATGAATTTTTCGATATTTCCGATTTAATAATCTTCTTCTTACCGATGCTCCATGGGAATAAATCGATATTCTTTTTCCGTCTCTCATTAAAAGTAAAAGTTTATTTTCGAAATATATTTTTCAATATCGTTCCTTGATTTCAGATCAGATATTTTTTGTTCTTCCGCCAATGCATAGGACGAATGCAGAAAGGGACTTTACTTTCTTCCAGTCTACCATTATTTAAATATTTAATCTAGTTTAGGGGCATGAAAAAACAGTGAATTTGCTTTTTTTGTTTTTTGAACCCGTTAAAAGATAGAAGCTCTGTAACGTACTATGATTCCTAGGCAATTCAGGGTTCAAATACTTATTTATTTTATATAGTATAGTTATAAGCTAGTAGATAAAGATAGGTATAAAGACTAATCGAATCGCGCTCGTGATTTATTTACTTAGATGGTTTTGTGGCCCAATAAAAGAGAATTTGTATTTCGAAACCCATTTGTAAGGCAGGGAACGAGAATCGTCCCACGATCATCGAACTATCGGATGCCTTGGAATTGATATGAGGTTTTCGAACTGGTTGAAGTAGTTAAATAGGAGTGAATCGCTATGACTATAGTCCTTGTAATTTCCAAAGACGAAAATGATCTATTTGATATTATTGATGATTGGTTTTACGGAGGACCGGTTGCGTTTTTGTTAGGTTGTTCCGCCGATTCTCTTTCTTGTGCTATTTCGCTTTAGGGGTGGTTTACAGGTACAACTTTTGTAACTTCATTGGTAGACCCATGGATTGGCGAGTTCCTATTGAAGTTGCAATTTCTTAACCGCTGCATTTCCACTCCTGCGAAGGGAGGCCACATTCGTTGTTGCGACTATGGGTCCTGCAGCACAAGAGATTTTACTCGTTGGTGTCAAATTAGGCGGTCTGTGGACGTTTGTTGCTCTCCATGGTGCTTTCGCACTAATAGGTTTCAATGTTACGTCAATTTCGACTTGCTCGATCTGTTTCATTGCGACCGTATTGCAATCGTCATTCTCTGCTCCAATTGCTGTTTTTTGTTTCAGTAGTCTTTGATTTAGTCCCTGGTCAATCGGCTGGTTTCTTTGCACCTAGTTTTGCTATGCAGCCATAGTTCGATCATCTCTGCTGCCAGGGTTTCATAATTGCCGTTGAACCGCATTTCATATATGGAGTTGCCGGAAGTAATATTAGCCGCTGCTCTGCAGCTCTAGTCATGTGCTACCGTAAAAATCCTTCTTCGAAGATGGTACGTGCAATACATTTCGTTCTTTTAAACCCAACCAAGGCCGAAGAGCTTATTTCATGTTCCTGCTAACCGTTTTTTGTCCCAAATCTTTGGGTTTGCTTTTTCATAACGTTGGTGGTACATTTTTTAATGCTATTGTACCCGTACTGGTTTAAGGATGATTGCTATTGTGGGGAGTCGTCTGTCTCTGCATATACTTGCCTATACTTCTTTTCCCAAGAAATCTTGCAGCGACGATCCTGACTTTTGAGACTTTCTACAACCAAACTATGCTCTTAAACGAAGGTATTCGTGCTTGGACTGGCGGCTCAGGATTCCGCCTCAGAAAACCTTTATTTCCCTGATGAAGGTTCTACCGTGGAAACGCTCTTACTGGAACTTTACTTTAGCGGTCGTGACCAAGAACCACCGGTTTCGCTTGTGGGCCGGGAATGCCAGACTTATAAATTTGTCCGGTAAAGCTAACTTGGAGCTCACGATAGCTCATGGCCGGAATTATCGTTTCTGGTCCGGGGCAATGAAAACCTATTTGCAAGTGGCTCATTTTCGTACCAAGAACCCAGGTAAACAATGATTTTATTTTACTTCCGCCTAGCTACTTACTCTATTTGGGGGTAGGTCCGGGGTGAGAGGTTATGGACACTAACACCTTTCCATACTTTGTATCTGTGAGTACTTCACATTAATATTCCTCTGCATCTTAGGCTTTGGTGGTATTTATCCATGCCTTCTTGGACCCGAGACTCTTGAAGAATCTTTTCCATTCTCGGGTATGTATAAGATATAAATAAAATGACTACCAGTTTGGGGTATTCCCTTAATTTTGTTCAGGTTCAGTGCTTTCTTCTAGTGCTCAAGTCGTTATTTTGGGGGCAGATATGATACCTGGCCCCTGGGATGTAGAGGTAAATAAAAATGACCAACTTTGACCCGTAGCCCAAGTGTCATATTTGTTATTTACTAAAAATCCTCTTGTGGTGGAGAAGTATGGATTGTTTAGTGTGACGCTTTAGAAATATAATGGGGGACATGTATTGTTAGGTTCCATTGGTATCTTGTTGGAATTTGGCATATCTTAACCAAACTTTTGCAAGAATTGGCTCGCCGTGCATTTGTATGGTCTGGAGAGGCTTCCGTGTCTTTAGTTTAGGGTTGCTTTATCGTCTTATGGTTTTATCGCTTGTTGTTTTTGTCTGTTTTTAATACCGCTTATCCTATTGAGTTTTACCGGACCTCCCGGCCCGAAGCTTCTCAAGCTCAACATTTACCTTTCTAGTCAGACCAACGTCTGAGCTAACGGGGGATCCGCTCAAGACTACTGGTTTAAGGTCAATATCTATGCGTTCCCCGACTGGCGAGATTATTTTTGGAGGAGAAACTATGCGTTTTTTGGATTCTTGCGTGCTCCCGGGTAGAACCGCTAGGGGTCCCATGGTTTGGCCTTGAGTAAGGCGAAAAAGACAACAACCTTTGGCAGAACGACGTTCGGCATAATATATGCTCATGGCTCCTGTTAGGTTTCTTAATTCCGTTGGGTGGCGTAGCTCCCGAGATCAATGCAGTCCAATATGTCTCTCCTAGAAGTTGTGTTGGCGACCACCTCCCTTTGTTCTGTTCTTCTTTTTGTGGGCATTTGTGGCATGCGGAAGGCCCGTGCCTGCAGCAGGCTTTGAAAAAGGAATCGTCGTGAGTTTGGAACTGTTCTTTCCATGACCCCCTCTTAGTTGAGATTTTCTTCTTTTTCTTTTATATCTATTTCATTTTTTTCCTGTCCTGGCTCGGCTATTCTAACCTAGCCGGGCCCATTCCTTTTTATAAGATAACGTGCCAAATTAATAGACACCAATTTATTCAACCCGCAAAAAAGGAGAGAGAGGATCGAACCCTCGATAGTTCTTTGTTTTAGAAACTAGTACCGGTTTTCAAGACCGAGCTATCCACCAACTCAGCCCATCTCTCCCCGCACGACAGTTCTATTTTATCCTACAAATGGCTATGACTATATGAGATGTATCAAAAAAACCACTACCTAGCTGGAGAAACATCCAGATGCAAAATCCATATTTCGATGTATCTATCCTGTAGATGTATCATAGATAATATTCATGATCCATATTTTCTGCTTGTGAAGTAAATTACTACACTCCCCTCGACTCCATGTCTCGAATAAAATAAAGCGTAAGGTATAAGTTCTCACGAATCAATTGATTCATGGTCAAATCCCTTACATGATGCATTTTATTTACAATTTTGACTAGCGGGGATCAAAATTTTTAGTTTCATTTGTTGTACTTGGAGATTACAAACATGACTATTGCTTTCCAATTCTGGTTTTGCATTATTGCGACTTCATCAGATCTTACTGATTAGGTGTACCCGTTGTATTTGCTTCTTCTGTGTTGGTCAAGTATAAAATCTTGTATTTCCGTACCTCATTATGGATGGATTAGTTCTTCTGGTAGCTATCCTAATTCGTCTCATCTCTTGAACTATTTTTTATTCACCCATCCAAAAACTCCAGTCCTTCTATCCTTCTACTTCTAATAATTTAATAATTCGGATTGTGAGAACCATCAGATTCAATCTGAGTTCCAAAAAAAATTATATTTCATTCTTGTATCTGAATATTGGCCCGGTACATATGATCCAGACGCCATAATATGATTATGATATATTTCATATATGTGTGGACAATATGCGGGCGTATCAGAACGCAGAAAATGCGGATATGTGTCGAATGGTAAAATTTCTTCTCTTGCCAAGAGACGATTGTGGGTTCGATTCCCTCTATCCGCCCACTTTGAAGTAAGGTCTTATGAAAGATAATCTATAAATCAAAAATAAATTCGAACTACAATCTAACTACTAAAAAGTATTTTTTTTTTACAAAAAAATGTGCGGGACCGATTTGAACCCGTGACCTCAAGGTTATGACCTTGCGAGCTACCAACTGCGCTACTCCCGCTGAAGACCGGAACTTATGTACGAAGAAAGATTGGATACGCCCCTCTACCATATCCGTCAAATAGACTAGAGTCTAGTTATAACAGTAATGGTAAGAGGGCTCCGCTATCTTCTATGATAAAATAGATCGTATAGATTCATAGACAAATACGAAGGATATTTTTCTCTTTACCACGTGAAGCTATTGCGCACCGGTAACACCGCATGAAACATTTCTCGAAGTATGTGTCCGGATAGCCCAAAGTCTCGATAGTTTAGCTCTAGGTCTTTCCAGGTCCAAAAAAACAACGTCGATGGATACGTATAGGTGCACTATTACGTGGGGGGATTGCAAGTTTCCATGAATTTCCACATTTTTTCACTCAATGATGGAACTTTGCTTATTTTTTTTTTTTTTGAGGATCGACGAATCAAATGATTTTCTGGTTCCAATTTTCTGTCGCTTCTGTCTTCTCCTCTGAATCAAACTTTTTCTTGCATAATATAAGTCATTCCTATTTATTATAAATGAACAGTTCGGATCTGATTAAAATATAAGAATTAATCCTCCCTCGCCATCGAAACACATGAGATTGTTTTCGAGACGTCCATAAAAAAAATCTAATAACTCATTAAAATTAACCAATTTTTCCTGATGTCGAGGCAATCAAAAGCGCATAAGTGAATATATTTTAACCTACGAAAAGTGGCTAATCCAACCATCTTGCTTGCTCCATGGAAATACCACTGGCTTATCTCTTCCATCCATCAAATTAGCCAAAGGTTTGCTTTTCATGAGCCCATGCTAAAGTTCAATCAATTCTGCCAATATCCGCGCCAAGAAATTAAAAACATAACTCCATAGCCCAAACAGATGTTCCAACATAAGAACATTCCACGCCCCATGACGTATAAACTATTCATACCAAAAGGGATTATATCCATTGATAAGTGTGAAGAGTTTAACATAGATAATCTCTTAAACCATCCCATTAAATAGTGGAAGATTCATTAAATTGTGAAACGTTACCCTGCCATAAAGTGATGTGTATTTCAATGCCAATAAAAATTAACGCCACGCCATGGTATTTACATCCCGAAAACTGCCAATAATCGTTCCCGCAAGCCGAATATCACAAGTCATTACCCGTACCCTGTCGCCCGTCTGGCCTTCGCAAGGAAAACTATAACCGAATCCTTTTTCATCTGGCATTAACCTTGGAACCACGTGCATCTAAAGCACCTTTTACTAAAATCAATGTATTGTATGCAAACCTAGACAATAGCATGTGAACCAAGAAGTCCCCAGACCTATTGTACAAGATTGAATAACTATTCTCAGTACATCTTCACCAGCCGGGTAACCCTAAGCTTCGACCTGCTTGAAATTGCTGGCCATTTCGTTGAAGATAAGAGTACATCGAACCTATAAGTCTTACCATGAGCGGATTGTATCCTTGGGCAATAAGGTTCCAATCAAGATTTGTTTTTCCGAGTACACCAAAAGCGAGCCATAAACATCGTTTAACATAAAGGCCCAGGTATGGAACCAAGAAACTCTGGCCACTTAAATGAGTTAGATAGCTTCTTTGTGGTCTAACATTCTTGCCAACATTTCGCTCAGTCTGTCTGGATTGTAATCTCTAATGGAATATCGCTCCATGAGCCAAACCAAGTTCTTACTTCTTTCTCCATTGTTTTATATCAAACCAGCATCAAACTGCTAAATCAATCAAAAAGTCGTGGGACCTAACCCATTGAATGACGACTCTAGGTCGGCTATTTCTTATTTAAATTCGATATAGATGAAATTGTCAAGCGGATTTTGTTTTTTTTCCTAGACCACCCGCAAGTCAGGAATTTGTCGATAGTCGATTTTCCTGAAATTCTTATTACCGATGCTCCATGGGATAAATCGAATCTTTTCCGCTACATGTAAAATAAAATTTATTTCGAAAATATATTTTTCAATATCTTTCCTTGATTTTCAAACAGATTGTTTGTTCTTCCGCCAAGCATAGAGAACGAATCGAGAAGGTACTTTACTTTCTTTCCAGTCTACCATTATTTAATATGTTTTTTTTTTTTTTTTTTAATCGTTTTATGGGCAGAAAAAACATGAATTTTCTTTTTTTGTTGTTGTTTGACCCGTTAAAGATAACTCTGTAACTGTATAATGAGTCATGAGGACATTCAGGTGTCAAATACCTTATTTTATTTTATATAGTTAATTTATAAGATAATTATAATATAAGGTATAAGACTAATTCGAATCGAGCTCCGTGGATTTATTTACTTATAGGGTGTGTGGGCCCAATAGAAAGAAGAATTTGTATCTTCGAAACCCATTGTAAGGGCATGGCACGAGAACTCGTCCACAGATAGCTGGGGAGCAGGATCGAACTACCTCGTATGCCTGGAAATTGATTGAGGTGTTCGGAAATGGTGAAGTAGTTAATAGGAGGATCGCTCTGACTATAGCCTTGGTAATTACCAGAGAAAATGATCTATTTATATTATGGATTATTTGTTTTACTGAGGGACCGTTTCTGTTTTTGTAGGTGGTCCGAGCCTATTGCTCTTTCCTTGTGCTAGTTCCTCTTTAGGAGGTTGTGGGTTTACATGAACAACTTGTAAACTTCCTGGTATACCATGGATTGGCGAGTTTCCCTATTTGGAAGGTTGCCATTTCTTAACCCTGCAGTTTCCACCTCCTGCGAATAGTTTTATCACTTCTATTCTTTGTTGCTACTCTGGGTCCTGAGCACAAGGAGATTTACCTCGTTGGTGTCATTAGGCGTCTGTGGACTTTTTTTGTTGCTCTCCATGGTGGCTGTTCGCACTAATAGGTGGCATGTACGTCCAATTCGAACTTGCTCGATCTGTTCAATTGCGACCTTATCATGCATCGCATCTCTGCTCCAATTGCGGTTTTTGTTTCAAGTATTCTTGATTTATCCACTGGGTCACTGCTGTTTCGTTGCACCTAGTTTTTGGCGTAGCAGCCATATTTCGATTCATCCTCTTCTTCCAAGGGTTTCATAATTGGACTTTGAACCCGTCCTATGTGGGAGTTGCCCGGAGATTAGGCGCTGCTCTGCTATGCGCTATTCATGGTGCTACCGTAGAAATACTTTATTCGAAGATGGTGACGTGTCAAATACCTTTCGTGCTTTTTAACTCCCACTCAAATCCGCATAGACTTATTCATTGTCACTGCTACCGTTTTTTGGGTCCCAATCTTTGGGTTGCTTTTGTCCAATAAACGTTGGTTACATTTCTTTATGCTATTTGTACCGTACTGGTTTATTGATATTGCTCTTGGCGGGATTCGGTCTTGCTTCGAATCTACGTTCGCTCATGACTTCGTTTCCCAAGAAACCGTGCAGCGGAAGATCCTGATTGGAAGACTTTCTACACCAAAAATATTCTCTTAAACGAAGGTTTCGTGCTTGGATGGCGGCTCAGATCAGCCTCAATGAAAAAACCTTATCTTCCCTGAGGAGGTTCTACCACGGGACACGCTCTTTAATGAACTTTACTTTAGCGGGTCGTGACCAAGAAACCACCGGTTTCGCTTGTGGGCCGGGGAATGCCAGACGATAAATTTTTTCCGGTAAACTACTGGAGCTCACGTATCTCATTCCGTTTAATCGTACTTCTGGCCGGGTCAATGAACCTATTTGAAGTGGGCTCATTTCGTAATCCATAGAAACCCATGATGAACAAGGATTGATTTACTTGCGCACCTAGCTACTCTAGGTTGGGGGTTAGGTCCGGGTTGGGAGAGGTTTTATTGACACCTTTCCATACTTTTTACTGAGTACTTCACATTAATTTTCCTCTGCATTCTAGCTTTTTGGGGGTATTTATCATGCGCTTCTTGGAACCCGAGACGCTTGAAGAATCTTTGCCATTCTCGTTATGTATGGAAAGATAGAAATAAAATGACTACCATTTTGGGTATTCACTTAATTTTTGTTAGGTCATGTGTCTTTTCTCTAGTGCTCAATTCTGTTTATTTTGGGGGCATATATGATACCTGGCCCCGGGGGGGGGAGATGTAAGAAAAATTACAACTGCCCTTAGCCCCCAGTGGCATAGGTGGTTATTTACGAAAATCTCCTTTGGTGGAGAAGGATGGATTGTTTAGTGTGTGACGATTTAGAAGATATAATTGGGGGACATTATGTGTTATTTTCCATTTGTATACTTGGTGGAATTTGCCATATCTTACAAACCTTTTGCATGGGCGCGCCGTGCTTGTATGGTCTGGAGAGGCTTAACTTGTCTTATAGTTAGGTGCTTATCTGTCTTTGTTTTTTATCGCTTGATTTTTTTGTCTTTTTCTAACATACCCTTATTCCTAGTGATTTTTACGACCTACCCGTGCCAAAAGCTTCTCCAGCTCAAGCATTTACCTGTTTCTATCAAGACCACGCTGGAGCTAACGTTGGATCCGCTGCATGACTACTGTTTAGGTAATATCTAATGCGTTCCCCGACTGGAGAGATTATTTTTGAGAGAAACTAATGCGTTGTTGGGATTCGTGCTCCCGGTCGAACCTCTAAGGGTCCCATTGTTTGGACTTGAGTAGGCTGAAAAAGTCATACAACCTTGGCAAGAACGACGTTCGGCAGAATATATGACTCATGCTCCTTTAAGTTCTTTAAATTCCGTGGGGGCGTAGCCTACCGAGATCAATGCAGTCACTTATGTCTCGCCTAGAAGTTGGTTTTGGCGACCTCCCTTTTGTTCTAGGATTCTTCTTTTTTGTGGGGGCATTTGTGGCATGGGCCGGGAAGGCCCTGCAGCTGCAGACGCTTTGAAAAAGGAAGGATCGTGATTTGGAACCTGTTTCTTTTCCATGACCCTCTTAGTTGAGATTTTCTTCTTTCTTTTTTCTTTTTATATCTTTCTATTTTTTTCCTGTTTCTGTCTCGGCTATTCTAGCCTAGCGGCCCTTCCTTTTTATGAAAGATACGGGCCAAATGAAATAAAGAAACTAATTATTCAACAAGCAAAAAAAGGAGAGAGGGATTTCGAACCTCGATAGTGCTTTGTTTAGAGACTATACGTTTTCAAGACCGGATCTATCAACCACTCAGGCTCCTCTCTCCCGAGACAATTCTATTTATTCCTACAAGGAATTATGACATATGAGATGATACCTAATATCTTAGAAACATCCCAAGCAGAATCCATATTCGATGTATCTCTATCTGTCGCTTGTATACAGAGAGTATCATTTCATTATTTCTGCTTGGAGTAAATACGAAACTACCCTCGACTCCTGTCAAAATCCAGCGGTCAGGTAATAATTTTCTAAAGAATCCATTGATTCATGTCAAATCCCTACATGATGCAGTTTATTACATTTTGACTAGCGAGGATCGAAATGTATAGTTCATTTGTTGGTAGCTTGGAGGATTCCAACTGACTATTGCTTTTCCAATTAGCGTTTTTTGCATTAATTGCGACTTCATCAGGCTTACTGATTCATTGTACCCGTTTATTTGCTCTTCTGATGGTTGGATCGTAATAAAATGTAATTTCCGTACAATCCATTATGGATTGGATAGTCTTTCTGTAGCTATCCTTAATTCTCTCATCTCTTGAACTGATTTTTTTTTTTCCCGACCAAAAACTCCATTCCCTCTACCTTCTACTTCTAATAAATTTAATAATTAGGATTGTAGACACTCAAGATTCAATCTGAGTCTCCAAAAAAAATTAGTTTCATCTTGTACTGAATAATTTTGGCCCGTACATATGATCCAGACGCATATATGATAATGATATATGTCATATATGGTGTGGACATATGCGTGCGGTAATCAGGACCTCAAAAATGCGATATTTGAATGTAAAATTCTCTTTGCACGGAGAAGATGTGGGGTTCGATTCCGCTATCCGCCCACGGTGAAGTATTATTATGATAATATAAGAGAAAAGCAAAATGAATTCGAACTACTAATGCTACCTAACTAAAAAGATATTTTTTTTTTTACAAAAAAATGTTTGCGGAACATATTTGAACCCGTGACCTCAATTTTATGAGACTTGCGAGCTACCAACTGCTCTACTCCCGCGCGGTGAAGAACCGGAATCTTATGGACGAAGAAAGATTGATACGCCCCTTCTACCATATCCGTACAAATAGAATAGTCTATTTTATACAGAATGGGTACAGAGGGCTCCTCTATCTTCCTATTATCATAGATTCGTGAGATTCATACCATACGAAGTCTTTTTTTTTTCTCTTTACCACCTGAGTCTTTATTATGCGCACCGGCTAACAACGGCATAAACATTCCTCGAAGTATGGTGTCCGGTAGCCCAAAGTCCTCCGATAGTTAGCTCTAGGTCTCCGTCAAAAACAGTAGATGGAGACGTAATATTCACTATTACTTGGTGGGGATTGCAATTTTCCTGAATTTCCCATTTTTCACTCAAGAGGAAACTTTGCTTATTTTTTTTTGAGGATCGACGAATCAAATGAATATTTCTGTTCCAATTCTGTCGCTTTCTTCTCCCTCTGAATTCAAGCTTTTTCTTGCCATAATAACTGTTCAGTTCCTATTATTATCATGTACAGTCGGATCCAGATGTAAAAATATAAGAGGGGGGGGTTTAGGTAGATCCCCCGCTCCATCGAACAATGATATTGTTGCTGATACAGGACATCAACAAAATATAAATAACTAATTAAAATTAACCAACTTTTCCTGCATGTATGAGGCATCAAGAAAGCTGCTAGTGATATATAACCTACGAAAATGGGCTATCCAACCAATGCTGCTTGCCAATGGAAAGAAGCCACTGGCTATCTCTCCATCGAATCAAATTACCAAAGGTTTGCGTTCATGAGCCCAGGCTAAAGTGCAATCAATTCCTGGCCAATCCTCGCCAAGAAGTAAAACATAAATCCATAGCCCACACCAATATGTCCAAATAAGACATCCACGCCCATACGGATAACTATTCAGACAAAGGATTATATCCATTGAAAGTTTAGAGTTAACCATAGCTCTCGTCTTACCATCCATTAATAGTGGAAGATTCTTAATTGTGTAAACGTTACCCTGCCATAAGTATGTGTTTTCCAATGCCAATAAACAGTACCCCACCAATGGTATATTAACATCCGAAACTGCCAATAAAAATGCGTCCCCAGCAGAAATATCACAAGTACCGCCGCGTCCTGGCCGTCCCAGGAAACCTCTACCGAAATCTTTTTAATCTGGCTTAACTTGAACCCACGTGCATCTAAAGCAACCTTTTACGAAAATTCATGTAGTTTGTATCAACCGTAGCAATCAGCATGAGGAACCAGAAAGTCCATGACTATTTAAGACGAGTGAATTACTATTCTCATTAACAGCATTCAACCACCCGGTAACCTTGCTTCGACCTTCATTGAAATGCCTGGCCTTCGTTGAAGATAAAGTACATCGACCCATATGAAGTCTACCATGATCGCGGAGTGTATCCATTGGGCAAATATAGGTCCATCAAGATTTTGTTTTCTTTCCGGAGTACCACAAAGCGAGCCATAACATCGTATGACAGAAAGGCCCAGGTAATGCCCCCAGAAACCGCTGGCCCCAACTTAACTGAGATTGATAGCTTCTTTTGGGTCTCATCTTGCCCATGAACATTACCTCATGTCTGTTCTGGATTGTAATCTCTAATGAAGAATATAGCTCCAGGAGCAAAGGCTCTTTCATGTAAACCCTGCGATGTAGTGGTGAATGAGTAATAAACGCATCTTGAAATAGTAAAGTCTTGTGCTAATGAATGCATAGCAGGAAAGACTACAGTTCTTTACTACCTATGAAGTATAACCCCTAAGGAGGCTAGAGAAGACCTAATTGAAAATGCAGCGAATTATTGATTGTGTCATAAAGACCCTTATGCCACGCCCTAATCGACCCCTGGCAAACAGAATATGTGTTCTAAAAGATCTTTGCTACTGTGCCCAAGCCCGAAGTTAGTTCTATAACAATGCCCGCTATCAGGAAAATAAATGCAATAGCTAAATGCTGAGAGAATATCGGTCAGCCATAACTTTGCGTTTGTGGATGAATTCCACCGAGAAGGGTTAGAATGGCAGTTCTGTCCTTGGAAGTACCAATAAATGGCTACTCGAATCAGGGTTTTTGGGCATAAAAGATTCCAACTGACCCGTACAAAGTGGTCCCACCCTTTGAGGATAGGTAATAACTCTAACAAAAAAATTATTCTCTGACGTACTGTCCCCTGGAGCCTGGAATAGCGACATGAACTAAATTCCCTGTTCCAAGCCAAAGAACTCAATCCGAAAAGTCTTACAAATGATGATTTAGACGAATTCGGCATTTTTGAACCACGAAACGCTTGGGTTCCATTTTGGTTGTAAGTGTAACCAACCCGCTATACGATATTAGCAGAAGCAAGACTGAAAAAGAGCTCCTTATAAAGAATCTTCATTAGTGCCCCCGTAATCCGAGTGTATACCCCACTGATACACAACGGATAAGCGATATTCACTGGACCGTAGCACCTCCTCGAGTAAGGCTTCTACAGTTGTTGACCAAATGAGGAATCCCAAATTGCATAGCAATAGGGCGTACTTTAAGGTCTTGTACCTGACTCAAAATTTCCTTGCCATCTACATGAAAGAGATTTCCGACGTCCACAGAACATTATTGCATTGCCCAAAGTGGAAGCAAAAATGTTCGGAGTAAAGACGTTCCTCAGTAATATCATCATGACTCTCGAGAGTCATTTGCGGTAGCAATCCCAAACCAATACGACGAGTATTGGGGTCCGGAGCAAGCCTTGCTAAACCTCGGAAATCTTAATGCCATAATGCCTTTCAAATCCTCCTAGCCTTATCCTACTGCAAATAATCTTGCTAAAAAATGCCCATGTTGTGGCAGTCCACAAGAGGTATGGTTTCTCCTACAGCACTCCTTGTACAATGCTTCAAGGCTCTATCTGAGTAGCAGGATCAACTTTAATTGTTTTGAGCCCAAACGATGGATTCAATGAGTTCTTGCCATAACCAACGGCCACGGAAAAAACAGTAACTGGAAAGCCCATACAAAATGAGCACCTAAGAAAAAAGACCAGATTCCGAAATTGAAGAACCAAAACTGAATACTGGTCTGCTGTGCCCATAAAAATCTCGAAGCCACCCATTAATAGTAATGGCCTTCGCAAAGTTTCCTCCTGTAATAGAGTTACTACCTCCCTACCCCCTTTATTCGACCTTATAGGTACCTTACCCCCAAACCTCCGACTTGCATTTTTCCAACTGAAATGGAAATAACTACGGAAATCGCATTGTACACCAGAATAGACCGAAGAAGAACATGATCCCTAGGCAGCTACTTGACCTGTCCCCCTCTTCCAGGTCCCTCAACCAGGAAACGAAACCAAGATTTGCTTTTAGCAGGTATCAAACGGGAACTGCTAGCCAAATATGACACCTTTCAGTATTATCACTCAGTCACGGGGATCTTAAATGCTGAATATATGACTCAGAATCTGCGGTTCCTAATGGAATAGGTAACAAAGCGACTTTGCCGCCTACTGCTACCAACCTCACCACCTCCCCAAGTTAAGCTGGTAACTTGCCTGTTGCACCCAGGAGCTGTTATGCCGGGTGCTGAAAGCATGGTTTGTTTTGTAACCCATTGATCAAGTTGGTTGTATTGTATAGCGGTATCTGCAAACATTTGTGGACGCCTAAAGCTCTCTGGTACATTATGAATATACAAGCCAAACTTGAAAACCCAGAAATATACATGCCCCATTAAGAGTGATACTGCTTTTGCATCGCGGTTTCTAAGGACACTATCTAATAGATCGGTTTATCGGAGTATTTGGATCTAATCTCTTACCTAAAACTTTGCTGCATGTGTCCAGCGCACCAACTATGAAACCCCCACCGATCCACATGTGATGTGGAACAACTAAGTTGTGTCCATAGTCATACTATGTAGGGATAGGGGGCATGGAATATCAGATGGTGAGCTACAATACTGGTCAAGAGCCTGAACATAGCCCAGGTTTAAGAGATAATTGAGCATGCCAGACGTTGTTAGGATTTCATAGAGTCCTTTAATGGCCCCGGGCCTGTAAATGAGCCAGCAAAACCCCCTTTAGGCCTCTAAAATGTCTTTAATGCCATGACCATGCCCCCAGTTTGTTCTATACCTATGCCAGCGAATCAGAAAAGAATTGCAATGCTAAATGAATGTGTGCAATATCGTCACCAGAGACCACCGTTATTGGGTCCAATCTCCACGAAAAGTAAGAAATTCCGCGGATTTTGACCAATTCAGGTGAACAGGGGGTTGCTCCCTCGGCAAAATGTGATAATGACAACCGGTCCCGATTCAATATAATTCATGAGGAAGTGGTATCTCTTTTATGATCACCTCCAGCGTCGAGAAATTGTGAATCGGTACAGATACATGGATTTTGGTGTCCCGCCTCAAGAACGAGACCATCCTAGTAACAACCCCGCTACGTGGTGATTTAAACATAGATTCCTACATCTGGAACCAAGCCACTTTGGGGGCGGCTTTGTGATAATGGAACCACCAGCACAACGCATTCCGATTCAAAACCAATTCGGCCCAATTGCGTACCATAGAGTTTGTAATTCACTAGTTTTTCCAGATCTCGCCAAATCTGAAAAAATCCGGAGTTATTTGTATTCCTCGAACTCCACCCACATCACCATTCAATATTTCCTTGACGCTACTATTTGGCCAAACTACGGGGCACTGGGTGCATGTGAGTAGGATCACTTACCATGCTTGCATAATTGGAAAACGGCGCCATTGAAGTACAGGCCACTCAGCCAAGAAGCTAATGGAGATTGAACCAAATGATCACTAAATCATTTCGAGAGATCTCCTCCAAATCACTGGTATGACGATCGAATCGTGAGCATCAGCAGGTAGGTTCCAGATCAAGTGTAGTATCGGGCCCTACTAATTGGTTCTTGAAATGGCCCGTGTCTGGCCCAGTCCTCTAAAGACGTTTTTATGGATCCCTATCGACAACAATTTCACTTCTGGTTCCGGCGAACAATATCATAGTCCTTCCGCTTTCGGACAACACATACAAAGAGACCCGCCACAGTGTTTAGTGAACCTCTGAAAGTAGCTTATTTTTATTTATGTTTTTTTAGTCCCTTTCTTTCCTATTCCCATCCCTCTATTTATTTAGTTATTCACTAGATCAATTATTAGTTATTCACTAGAGCAATTATGATAGTGAAGGCATCCGAGGCAAGTGTTCGGATTCTTTATGAACATAAAACGAGTAGGGTCCCAACGGACCCCTTCCTCTTGGAAGTCCTTCCCAGCAATGACGAAAAAACTATTTTTTTGTGCAAACTAGTGTTACTTATATCTGAATGTATAATACCCATATGATCTACTTCCTGGGAATATCTGATTATTTAACTCAATTAAAGCACAAGACCATCTTATAATTAAATAAGACCATTCCTAACTTATTATCTGATTTCGTCATTCGAAGGTACTCTTTATTACTTTATTAGTTTTATTCTATATTGTATTCGGATCATTCATCCTACGATATACCAGCCAATGATTTTGAAGGAAGGGATATAATAAAATTCTGATTGGATCTTTCATGGGCACGATCCTCGTGTAGATTTGAGTGAGGGATCCAACACTAATTTTTAATGAATTAAAAGATATGTTTTTATTCGAACGCCTCGTGAAATTCTTCACCAATTATGTGTTCAATATATTACCTGAACTAAGCGCTACTATCTTTGGTTTCCAATACTCAGCACTTGATCGAACCAAGGCCCCGCAATTTTCAGAATCCCCCTGTAATGGCCTGTTCCCCGGTCGGATAGGTGTTCCTTCCTTAGCACCGTACTGAGAGGTTCCCTACCTCATACGGCTCGGCAAATCGTTCTTTTTTACTTGCGCCCCATCTTAATCTACCCTGCTGCTACTTAATTAAGATTTGTCATAAATGAATCCCTTTTTTTCCCATTTTGTTGGGTTAGCCAATAAGTTAATTACAAGTTTAAAACTCTAATTTTTTTGATCATAACCAGTTTTGCTTTTCCTCCCACCTTTCAAAGAAATGAAGCTAGATCGCGCCCTATACCATAGATATTGTTATCTAGTGTTATTTCTGAAAGGTACTTCTCTGTTTTCATATATGAAATGTATAGCTATAGATCTTTGAAAAAGACTTTGCCTCCATCAGATAAGAAAACGAACTTACTATCTTGGATCTGATGCACACCGCTTGCGCAATACTTTATTTGTAGTCGACTCTATTACATCATTTGATTCCTAACTTTTATCCCCGTCTTAATGTCATAAGTAAGCAAAGCAGTTCTTACTCCTATCGCCCATCTTTTTGTTAATGTGAATCTTTACGGTGCTTTCCTCTCTCAATTCAATCCTTTATCCATAAGTATTAATTCTGCTGTAATCTATTTCTTCCTATTTTTGGTTCTCGTGAGTCTCTTTATTTTGCTACAGCTTATACAATCGTTGCGTTAGACATGCATATGTATAAAGCCTAGTTTTGTCCTAGTCTTACTAGTCGATTGGATCCTTTTTTTCCTTCCTTTCTATAGTGGAGATAATCCGCACTAATGACAGATCACGGCCATATTATTAAAAGCTTGTTGTAACAATGGGTTTCGTTCTAGTGCCCGAATAATATTCCAAGCCTTTGTATGCGTCCCGTTGCTTGTTTGTATAAAGCCTGGTTATAGAGTATATACCTTCGATCATAGGTATCAATTCTGGTCGCGTAGCTTCATAATAATTCTGTAAATCGTCCGCATAATTTCCTTACGGGATTGAGCCAACATCCGTTACGTCGTTTCATTCTATTCAAAGAATCTCCGTTCCCGACCCGTACGTGAGATTTTCACTTTCATAAGGCTCCCTCCCTGGGCTTGCATAGTACTAAAGGAAGAATCCTGGATTAAAAAGTTCACTATTCTCATTCTGAACTGACAGGAGCTGTATTTTAACAAGAATTTCTAGCCAGCCCCCCTTCCGCAGAGTTTTTTTCTTAACACCATCGTATTAGTGCTATATGGAAATTTAACTCAGCAATTTCTTTGTCCTCAACGCCCCCTATTTCCAGGAATTAGTCACTTCAAAACGATCTTTGATGTGTATAATACGGGTAACCCAAGTCCGAACGAGATGATGTTTTTTGTCCCAACCATTCCTTGTTAGCCCCGATACCGATAATGAAAAGGTAATTTATAACAAAGTTTTTGTGTTTTTGATTCCTGGTGAGTGCTTCTTTCCCCCATGACCGCCTCTTTACTAGTTGGAGGTGATTTCCCCGCATAACGGAACCTATAGGTGTAACCTTTCGCTTCAATACTAAAATCGAGGCAATTTTAAGCACTGAGTCTGCATCACTCTCCGATTACCGACAGAAAATTGGTCCGATCTCCAACTTCACCTCACCAAGCGTGAGTTTTTTCAAAAATTTGGTTCTTTCTAGCCCGTAACGCCCCGTTTCTTTTCTCGTAAGTACTGAGGCGACAGACTAAAAAAAAAAACAAGAAAAAGAATCAAATCGGGCACCATCTCTGTAATCGTAAATTCCTTTTTTTCCTCCTGAAGTGTCGAATTATCGAATAAGATATTGGCTTACATTGAAGAGTCGTATCAATCAAATGTGCATTTATTATCCGAGATCTAGCATAATTACAATCCCTCTCATTCTATAATTCTTTTCATTAACCCCTCGGGTACATGATTCTCGCAAACTACAGGAATGTACAGTACCAATAACCTAAAACAGACTAATTCTAAAAAAGATGTGTACCTGTTGTTTCAATTGTCCTTGGTTGTTGGATTGGAACACGTAAGATAGGAAATCTTGGAGGATTTCATTCCAATTTCCGTATATAACCCATGAACGGAACTATTACTATTTCATCTAAGTTGAATAACAACGGACTTTATTTATTGTGCATTCTGATAACTCGAGAAGTTTTTGATTTGGTTATATCCCAAAGGAAAAGAATGAAATAGCAATTAAAAAAAAAGAAGTAGAGTAGGTAAGCATCCCTTTTGTTTTTTGTTGCATAACATGGAATACTCCCCCCCCCCCCCCCATCCATAACAATTGAAATAGAAAAATCCATGGACGATTCATAAATTTTACTAGATCATGTGGTAGCTGATGAGAAAGTGTTGTGAGAAATAGATTTTATTGAAAGATATTCTATGGAACCATTCATCAGTTCGTACCTACTGAATAATATGAATGAATCGCTATGCACTCGGTTCTGGTCATAATAAGATTATGTCGGAAAGATGGCCGAGTGTCAGGCGTAGCATTGGAACGCTATTTGGCTTTTGTTTACCGAGGGTTCGAATCCCTCTCTTCCGTTTCTCTTAATTCCCAACCGTTAAACTGAACCATTATATCAAATCAAATCACCATTGATACTCATCCCAACAAAGGACCTGACCTTTTTTGATATAAATTCCTCTATTCCCTAATTACATTACGTGGTACGTAAAATACAAATAGCGAAAAGAAAGAGCCACACAAAAAAAACAAAAAAAAAAACTTACTGCTGATCCATTTGTGATACGTGAATGCGAAACATGCGGATCACGCCCTTAGATCTATTTCTTTTCTTTCGGCGAACTAGACAAAATTCTCTGAAACTTTCGTTGTTATTTTCGTTAGGTCAAGTTGACGGAAGAAGATTCTTACGACAACACGCATGTATGGCAAAATCGATCCATTTACTATCTATTATTTGATTTGAGCTAATCCTTTATATTGGAATGAGTCAAAATCAAGTTTTGGCCTTCCTCGGGTGGACGTGAGAAGAATATAATTTTTGGAATCAGAGCTTGCGGATCGGTTTTTTCCTTCTTCGTAGTATAATATCTCTGGGTTTACAACGATAACGTGGTATATCCTCTATACGACCATACTAAAATATGTCTATGGTTACCTAATTGCTGCTCAGGAATGGTCGAAGCCATAACCCAAATCGGAAAGGATTGACATCAAACGCATCTCAGTACGTGTATAACCTGACCTGTTGACCCCTTTGGCTTTTCCGCGATATGCACTATCTAAGTATTGTCGCTCTGTCAGACCCTATGGAAAACGACAATTTCTGTTTTTCTTCTAGACTAATACGATACTCTGCGATCTTTTTCCCATAACGAGGGTTTTAAGATCACTTCCGGATCTAGGTCCTTTTTCTATATCCTGGTAAGCCCCCACGGCGTATTTTTTTGAACGAGGGCCTCGGTAACGAGACATAAAGACTCCTTTTTAGTTTATTGATGTTATTGAATTTCATTTTTTCAGAATAAAAAAATGAAAACTGAACTTAAATTAAGACTGAACTAAGGGATAAACAGCAAAGCTAAATTTAACCGAATACTACAAAGTAGAATAAGAGTAAATTGTATCATATCCTTAATTTTTTGTAGATATAGTAAGTTGCAGCTCCGTTTATGATTTGTTCGGTAAGAGAGATCTAATTGTTCCAATACATTTTTTGGTCATGGGTTGCAAGTTACTCACGACATAAAATGGAAAAGAGGAGAAGATTATCATCCCGGAAAAATCGATAGGAAAAGCCGCTATCGGAGCTAAACCGATTACCATCGCATTACAAATTCGATGCTCTATCACCTCTACTAAGCGTGCTCACATACTACCATAAATAGTATATAGAATTGAGGACTACCGATTTTAGCTATTAGCGATCTTATCTATTAGCTAGTCGTTTATATTAACTATGAACTATAACTATTAACTATATAGTTAGTTCGATATAGTTTATAGTCGGATACTTATAACTTCTAAAACTATAATACTATCTAAACTATATACTATAACTAAACTTATACTATAACTACTATAATAGAATTCTGACTAGTCTTCTGCTATTCTAACTATGCAACTATATATACAACAGATGTAGTTATGAATTTAATATTATAATTTATTTATTTATGTATTTATATTCTAATTTACTTTATATTATGATAATAGAATAAATAAAATGGTTACTTGGAAATTTGATTAAAAAATCTAAATTATTTCTTTAAACTACTTATTTTTTAAGCAGTTTTAGACAATTAAGTAAATCGTATTATAGGAAAATCATATCATATTCATTGAAGTTTAATTTCTCTTAGTAATTTAGCTATCAAGCGAATCGGTCCTAAGATACAAAAGAGACGGCTAAGATACAATCTAAATGAAATGGACTCCTGCTGGTTTGATTCGGAAACAGAGGTATATAGGCAAAAAAACGAAGAATGAATATGACCGTTCCACTAGTCCATCGCACTGTAAAAATGAAAGGGAGGGAGTAACATAGAGTAGTTGGATATATCTATCCATCTTGAATTGCCGGATACAGCAATGATAGAATCTTTCTGATTGACACAAGGTTCATTCATATAATTAACTGATGCGGAAGCCAACCAAGCAAACAGCACATACACTTTTTCAATATAAATCATTATCTAACGAATTCACGGGTCCACAACAAAATAAATGAAAAGATAGTTGGAATTCCATCACTTGGTATCAAAAGGGAATGCGAAATCGGTAGACGCTACGGGACTGATTGGAATTGATCCTTAGTATGGCAACCTGCTAAGTGTTAACTTCCAAATTCAATAGAAACCCTGGAATGTAAAAAATGGCAATCCTGATCCAAATCCTTATTTTTGAGAAAACAAAGGTTTATAAACTAGTAATTTAAAATATAGGTGCAGATAACTCCCATGGCGCTGTTCAACGAATGTCGTTGACTACGTGTTTGTTGGTAGCTGAATCCGTCTATCAAAATTCCAGAAAAGATGGCCTATATACCAATCCGTATGTATACATAGCCATATCAACATTAATCATGACCCGAATCTCTTAATTATAATTATATAATAATATATATAAAAATTATAATAGGCACAAATTCAGAGTTTTTATGAATCCATTTCAATGGAAGTTGAAGGAAATCGCATATTTCATTATGCAATCATTCATGCCGTTTTTGAAGTAGCTCTTTTTGAAACAACTGATTAATCGTACGAAATAAAGAGAAGTCCCAGTCTCATTTCCCAATACGACCACATGAAATTTATATTAAGAGGAAATCCGTCTACTTTCAAAATCGTGAGGTTGTCAAGTCCCTCTATCTCCCCCATAAAAGCCTATTACCTTCCTAAGTATTTATCCTCTTATTTTTTTTCAGCGGGGGTTCAGTTCAAACAAATTCACTATCTTTCTCTTCACTCTACCTTTCCACAAACGGATCCTAACACAAATCCTTGGATTTATCGCCATTTGGATAGAACCTGTACAAATAACATAAGGGCAAAGAATCTCTCAGTTAATTGAATCAGTCACATCCTATCATTATCCTTACCCTTACTTGTCAAATTTTTTACTACTTTTTAGTCCTTTATTACAACGACAAAGTACTCCACTAGGGAGCACGGGAAATTGTCGGCTCTCTCAGTGGTAGAGCAGAGTACCGTAAAAGCCTCGTGTCACCAGTTCAAATCCTGTTTCCTGACACGTAAATAATGGTATCGGATAGTATTCATACAATTATCGAGATAGATCGGGTTAATAGTCTAGACATGATACTATTTACTCATCTAGATTACATATTTACTCCTCTAGATGTATATATAGATCTACCTCCGTTTGGGGGGATTGTGTAAAAAATATATGTATGAGGTTTGGGTTAAGAACAAATGAGATTATCTCCCGCGCTGTTTCTTCTTGTTTTCTTCATACTGTGCTTTCCCATTCAAAAAGAATATTAAAGTCTTCATCTATATTCAAAAATAAATAATAATAAAACAAAAAAAAACTTAACGTCGGAGCGGAGTTAAAAGATAACATAGACAGAAATGCACTTCAGACAATACAATAAAATCATCCCTTTTCATTTCTTCATTCATATTTTTTGAACATTTATCTTCTTTCTTCCACTCTTGCTTACGTCTTTCCGGGGCCCATCTACATCTAAGTAGTTATGTGCGTTACAAGTTCATAGTGCAGAACTCTTTTATTCATCCCAGTGTTTCTTCTGCTCATCGAATGGATATGATCTCATTTGCCAATTTTGAATATAAATAGTTTGGTTTTAGGTTATCCATAATACATTAAAGTCCCGGTTACTTTCCTTTCATCTAGAACGGACCGTAAAAATTTCCTTCACTGAAAAATTGGAATCGTGTCATAGTCGTAATAACATTATTGTCTTATCTTTATGACCTCTCTTGTATTTCATAGGAAATGGGGGTAATAATAGTCCTTACTAAGGGCCAACCTCTCCACTTTCCGGCAATCCAAATACGTTTAAAGGCGTGGAGATTATCATAAGAGATTCCCAACTATCATAAGATTCGGTCTTGAAATCAGCACTTCTCCAAATCAAAAACAAGACGGATTCTAGGATATTCCGTTGGGCAAATCTTTTTATGCATCCCTCTTCTGGTGGAGCTATACAATACTGTAATTCTCGTAAGATGATCACACTGGCTAAAATCCGCCTGGTGCTACATCATGGCACACATGGGAGCGTAAATAATTGTACCATTATACATATACATGACAGCTGTAAGTCCCAATCCTCGGTTTTTTTTTTGTAAGTTTCTATCCTCGGCACTCAAAGCCCAAGATCTATGAACTAAATCATGTTGACTAAGCCAATCAGATATACGATTCCGCTGCATCGTCGTGTCTCTCCCCACATTTGTATTTTGAATAAGTATTTCAATTTACATGAATTTTACAGATTGACCCTATTCTTTCTTATTCTGGCACAAAAGACCCTAACCTTGTCTGCTCACTAATTCATGGGGAGATACTGAACTTTTGGATTTGAAAAATGTTTCAGAAGGTATCTCGAAGGAATGGTGATTGATAGAGGCATTCTTGATCCTAATTCCAGTATTAGTACTAGCTCGAACACTAAACAATTGTTATTGGTGTAAAACATCGATTTTCCTGTTGATGACACAGTTCTCTTTTGCAAAGAGTCTCCGAGATAGTTTCTACGAAGTTTTCGTTATAGCATCTATACCGCCTTGGTTTAGGTGGGCCCCCGGCAAAATAGAATCGACAGAATTAGCTTATCGACTCCACGAACAGTATATAAAGAATCAGTACTGACATCCCTCCTGTAATGTACAAGCTCCCATAGAGCAATGACATTTGTGGTTCAGAGCATTTGGCTCATATATCTTACTAAAAAGGGCTTTCTTGTTACTGTTCCGCTGTTAAAATTATCTTCTTGTCTAGGACTCGATCTTGGTACCAATCCATCCGATCACGTCGAATCGCGAGCCTATTAATGAAGCATTCCCTGAAACAACAACTGGTACCGTATAGAAAGCGGCCATAAACTGGAAAGAGTCTTGACCAATGCGAAGATATTCAATGTAGTGTTGAACTAACTGCATTGTGGTATTGTTTTGTCAACTAATGACCCACTCAAATTCTAAACTGTCTCAATGTAATCTTTTTCCTTCAGTTTTTATTTTGGATTGTTGAATATTCCGTTAAGACCATTCCAATGCTCCTTTTTCGCCATGCATAAACTAACCAACAATTTGGATAAGGCACAAAATTCAAGCTTGCGATAAATACAGATACACCCAATACATCGCAACTCTTGCCCATGATCAAGAAAGGACCGTTTCAACATCAAAACAACAAAAACTAAGCAAACATGTATAGCGATTCGAATTGTAACCAAGCATCCCATGGGTTCATACCCGATTCATAACTAATAGCTTCTCTGGTCCTTCACTAACCGGGCTAAAACTCCGGACTTACAAATGCAAGATAGTAATAAACGCTTGAGATTATTAGAAATGCCCAAAAATCATATTCGTGAAGCAGAACATAAATGACTCCTATTAATGTGGAATATCTGATTCTTCGATTCGAATCGGAATTGTCAATTTCATCCATAACTTCTTATCTTAGGCGAAACAATAATTGAATTTTGGAATATAAATGAAGTTTTTTTTTTAGGTGATCCATAATAAGAATTCCAGTCCGGTTACTTTCTTTCATCTAGAACGGAACGTAAAAATATATTCCTTCACTGCAAGAATTTCTGGAATCGTTCATAGTAGTATAAGTAAACATTAGTTTCTTACTTTAATGAGCATCTTTATTTTCATAGAAAAATTGGTGGTATATAGTGTCCCTTACGTAGGGGCCAACCTATCCACTTTTCCGGCATCAATCCTTTAAGGCGTGGCTGATTATCATAAAGAAGTCACAACATATCATAAGATTCGCGTTCTTGAAAATCAGCACTTCCAAATCCAGAAAACAGACGGGATTCTAGGAATTATTCCTTGGGGCAAATCCTTTTATCCTACTCTCTCTTCTGGTTTAGCTATACCAACTGGATTCTCGTAGATTAGACACACTGGCCTAAAAAGCCGCCTGTGCTACAATCATAGGCACAACTGGGATCGTTAAATAATTGTCCCATATAATATGCAGACCGGCCAGTGGAATCCCAATCCTCGGTTTTTTATTGTAAATTCTATCCTCCGTCAATCAAAGCCCAAAATTCTCTGAACTACAGCATGGTTGACTACCATCAGATAAACGATCCTGCTGCATCTTCTTGAGTCTCTCCCACATTTGTATTTGTATGGTATTTCAATTAGCAATGAAATTTTTTAAGATTTGGGGAAAAAACCCTTTTCTTTCTTATTCGGCACAAAAGAACCTTACCTTGTCTGATTCACTAATTCATGGGGAGATACTGAACTTTTGGTTTGAAACATGTTTCGAAGGTATCCTCGAATTATATGGTGATTGATAGAGCATTCTTGATCATAATTCCAGTAAGAAGTACTGGTTCGAACACAAAAACTTGTGATTGGTAGTAAACAAATAATCTTTTTTCTGTTGAACCCAGTTCTATCTTCAAAGATTTCCTCGAGAATATTTTCTACGAAGTGTTCCGTTTATAAGCATCGATCCCGCCTCTGGTTTCGGTGGGCAGCCCGGCAGAATAGACATCGACATGAACTTATCTTACGACTCCACGAACAGTACTATAAGAATCATACTGAACATCCCTCCTGTAATAGTACAAGCTCCCATAGCAATGACATATTTGGTTCAGGCATATTTGCTCACTATAAGCTTACTAAGAAGGAGCCCTTTTCATTGTTACGGTGCCGGCTTTTAAAAATTGGTCTGCCTTTCTAGGACTCGTCTTGGTACCAAGCCATAACGATCAAAGTCGAATCGCGAGCCTATAATGAAGCAAATTCAATGAAACAACAACTGGTACCGTATAGAAGCGGCCATAACTGGAAATTCTTGACCAATTCGAAGATCATTCAATGTAGTTGAAATAACTGATTGGTAATTGTTTGTCAACTAAGGGAAACTCAATCAAATTCATAACTGTCTCAATGTAATCTTTCCTTCATTTTTATGTTGGATTGTCTGAATATTCAGTTAAGACCATTCCATGCTCCTTTCTTCCTCCCATGCATAAACTGAACCAACATTGGATCAGCACAAAATTAAGACTCGATAATACGATACACCCCATACATCGAACCTCATTGCCCTGGATAAAGAAAGACCGTTCCAACATCAACCATCACAAACAACCAAAACTAGAGCAAACATGTAATAGCGGATTCGAAATTGTAACCAAGCATCCCCAATGGGTTCTATACCTCGATTCATAACGAGAGGCTTCTCTGGTCCTTCACTAACTAACCGGGGCTAAACTCCGGAAATTACAAATGCCAAGATAGGAATAACGCTTGATGATTATTAGAAATGCCCAGAAAATATCATATTCGTGAAGCAGAAACATAAATGTACTCCTATTAATGTGGAATATGCTGATATTCGATTCGAATCGGATTGTCAATTCATCCATAACTTCTTATCTTAGGCGAAACAGAATTGATTTTGATCAAATCAAACTGCATATTTAGAGTTTGTTTGCTGTGGGCATGTTTTGTTTAAAGATTCATCTACTGGATCCCACTCACATTTTTGATTTCGTTCTATTTAGAATGGTGGTGACATAGGATGCTCCTTACACAAACAAAACTCTCTCACTTGTCTTGGTTCTCTATCCTCTAGAAAAAGGTAATAAAATACCTAAATAATCCTATGCCTATAACTATTTCTATGCCTATAACTATATAAACATCAATACCCTATAATATAGTAAAGTACTGCCTTCATTAAATACTAAGATACTATAATTCATTAGAATACTATGTTGATTATATATAATCAACATAATGAGATAATAATAATTTCATTTCCATTTTTTAAAACTTAAATTTTTTCAATAGTCATATGGGGTAAAATGGCTAGGGATTCTAGCATATTCTATTTATTCGAAGTATTCCTTTTTCATTAAAATCTGGGTATAGGATCATTGCTTCATTTATTTGATACATATGAAATCCTAATCAATGCATCGATGGGATTTTTTTTATCTTTTTTCTTGTCCTAGATTTCATTTCTAATTTTCTTAATTGATTCAATCCGTTGAATTGAGAGGTGACAATAACAACTTATATCCCTTTTTTTTTTTTTTTCTATACAAAAATTGGAAACTTGGAACCTGTACTATCCCACCTCCTCAGAAATAAATAAGAAAGAAATCGAGTTATTTCAATTAGAGTTAGAAGAAAGATTCATCTATTTCGGACCAATCTCTAGTACTAACAAAGATTACGATTTGGAATGACCGAAAAAAAAAATATTGTTTGTTTTGTTACGGCAATAACGCTTAATACTTAATAATATAATGGTAGACCAAGCAATGGGTTAATTTCGCTACAAGAAAAAGTTTTTTACAGCACACCTATACTAGCACCATGAACCAAGCAAAGGTGAGTATATAATCGACGAATCATAATATGAATTGACATAACATTTCAAATAGAAAGAACAACATTATCGAATGATCGACGGACCAATCAAATCCAAAACCCCCTCAACTCCATAGAATATAGAAAGAAACGTTAATATATTTAGATTTAGGCCCAATTCGTTTCTCTCCATTATCTCTGAATCAATCATAATTTGCTCTTGTTCTGCCAAAAACGATATGATTAGTTAGGGGATTCTTCCAAATACAACAGTACCCAATACCAAGAAGAAATAGTCCTATACCCATGTGACCGTAGGTAGACTTGGTTTGTCCCATAGAAATGAAAACTATACTAACTAAAATATAATTATTAGGATTAGGGCTATACGGACCTCGCACCGTAGACCTTCCTCGTAAAACAGATTCACAAACCTGATTATTATCGAAATGATTCGAACTGTTTCCAAGACCCAGACATGCATTTTTGTTGCATTGGGCTCTTCATCAACTGGTGTTAAAGATCAGTTAGTCCACCATTATTTTTTTTTTAGAGGAAGATAATGAATGGTTCCATGTTCTCTGATTTTATTATTTGTATTCTGATTCTAGGACCATACCAAAGTGTTGTTTTTTTTTCAAAGAGGGTATCTTGAACTAGGTCTGCCTTCGCCTAGATCAACCGAAGTTAAATGGAATCTCTACGCGCCCGCTGCCAACAGTCGAATCTGAACCTTCATAACCTTAAAGTTCATAGACAAAAGAGGTTATTTGAGGCCCGTTATACTCTATGCCTAGCATTGAATGGCTTGGTATTTACCTATCACTATCAAATCATGGCGGTTCCTATTGATTTGGCAACTGAGATTCGGCCTGAAGCGGACCGAACCAAATCAATTTGTCAGGCTATTGTTCCATTGTCCCTCGAACCTATGGAGTAAGACATGTCATTTCTCATACGATCAATTATTTCGTTGCATAATATGCTCCTTTGAAAAGCATTGGCGCGCTGTAACGAGGTTGCTCTACCAACTGAGCTCTACCCTTTTCAATAGACATCTTAACATATGATAATTTCTTTCAAATGGAAAGTTTCCTAAGCGCTACATCATGAGCTCTCTGATCTATTTATTTTATTTACGCTGAACAGAACAGATTATTATTGCTTAGAAATAATTGCCACCTAGATCCCGAAGTGATGTTATTTTTGTGTGGTGATAAATGACTTACTTAACTCAGTAGCTTAGAGGTATTTGCTTTCATACGGCGGGAGTCATGGTTCAAATCCAATAGTATAACTTATTAGATACCGTGTCGATGAATGATATGCTACTAAGTTTTCTACCCCATCTTCTTTTTTGTTTTAATCAGATTATACTTGGATTGTGTGTAATTGGCAGAATCACATGTTGGGTATAATAAAGAACTTTTTAAAAACTTCTCTATTATTTTGATGTATTTACTTTGACTAGTAGGAAATAACATTGACAGCCTCTACCAGTGTCCAGCTGTCTGATAGCTAGATTTCGCTTCAATTGCTTGTCTCTTACCCTCACTCTACTCAAGTTCCTTCAGCTATTTCAAGAGCTTGTTGAGCTTCTTCGGTCACTGTCAGTACTTATTTCCGCACATTTTGCCTAAATGGTGATCTCATTGATTACCTATTCTAGCGAAACCACCCATCAAAGCCACCGTTACCATTGGTCCGTTGTTGAGGCGTATTCCTCAAAGGACCATATCTACAGCCGGGCAAAGGGGCGTGGTTTTGGTAATACCGCCAATTTTGGCCACTAGTAGTATATAAAATTATTTCTTTCACTTCGGTCCCAATAATTCGATTAGGAGTCCGTACAACAAGATCTAAGGTCATTTCTTTCAATTGCTGCTCCTCTTCTAATTTCATACTTTCGCGGTAGCTTCAATCGATGTTACCTACTAAATAAAATGCTCTGCTCGTACGACTGTCTAACTCTCCGGAAAGGACAGTTGAAACCCCCTATTGTTTCTTCTGCAAGACAACAGATTTTGCCTGGAGAACCCGTAAATACTTCTGATCTGCCACGAAGAAGGGGTGTGATCAAGCAACGCTCGATTTTTTCACGTGCTCTTGCTACAGTTACACGATCTTCTCTCGGATATTCGGCCAACCCAAGAATAGCTATAAGTCCCTGAAGTTCTGTGTAACGTTGTGAAGTTGGCTTACTCTTTGCGCGTTTTCATAATGTTCCTCGCCAACGATCCGAGGTGGAAACATAGTTGACGTTATCTAAAGATCCACTGCTGATAAATCCTTTGCAGCTGAATCCTCTTGATAATACGGTAGTAGCATCTAATGTGCAATGAGCGTGGCAGGCGCAGGGGTCGGTCAAATCGTCCGCGGGTACATAAACGGCCTTGGAGCGGGGGGGGGGGGGGGGAAGTATAGATCCCCGCTTTGGTAGAAGTAATACTTTCTTGGCAAAGAACCCATTATCGACTAAGGGTATGTTGATACCACTGCAGAAAGGCATTCTCCCCAATAATGGCGGATACTTCTTGGAGCCGCTTGGACGAAACGAAAGGCATATTGTCGATGAATAGAAGTACGGTCTTGTTCATTAACATCCCGGAATCTTCGCCATAGTTAGGGCAGTCAAACCAACTCTCATAACGAGCTCCGCGGCGGTTCAATTCATTTGACCAGAGACTAGAGACTTTTTGATTTCTGCATTTTTTTTATTAATTACTACCTCGCGCTTCTTTCATTTCCCTGTAAAGATCATTTCCTTCACGAGTAACGTTCGCCTACTCCGCCAAATACAGATACGCCTCCTTAGCTTTGGCAATGTTGTTGTCAATCCATGATGGATACTGTTTTACACTACTCCAGCTCCTCCAAATAGTCCGATTTTTTCCCCACTGCGATAAGGAGCTAAACGATCCACTACTTTAAATTCGCTGTTTCAAGATTGATACTTTCGTCTCTAACTGTAATCAGGCAGGTGTCAGGGCTATGAATAGGAGATGTTGTGCTATATCTAAGGACCTAAATGATCACAGTCTCCCCAAGAACGTTGAAAATCGTCCGAGGGTACTCCACCGACTGGACCGCTTAGAGGAGCTTCCCTGTCAATCACGTCCCTTCCTCTCATCATTCCATCTGTAGCACGCATCGCTACAGCTCTAACTCGATTATTTCCTAATAATGGTGTACCTCACAATCCACATTAATTTGCTGACCGATAGTATCTCGACCCTTAACTACCAAACGTTATAAATATTAGGCATCTGCCCGGAGGAAAAACACATCCAGTACTAGGCCAATAATTTGAGCGATACGCCCAGGTTTTGGTTCTCAAGTGTGGAAAACCGCAGACTGAAGGGGTAGGATTGATTCTCATAATTCTAATTAAAGTAAAGATGTTCGAAAGTTTTTTTGAATAGTGCCATGCAAGTCGCAAATAAATGTCCCGATAGCAAGTTGATCGGTAATTCAATAAGAAATAAATGGAGTGAGCACTGGGTTAGTTGTACACCCAACCGAATCGAGTCATCGTTACACACGTCATTCATGAGTAAATTTTCAAGTCAGCCATCCTTCTTTTTCAAAAGAAATATTAAGTACATTATCACGAGTAGTCTCTTTCCTTCTCTAGCATTATCGAAAAACCATCCGTATTATATGCTATTATCTATAGAAGCGAACCCGACTCCATTTATGATTCTTATTTCGAGCTAAGTGGCCATTGTTCTTTTTTTTTTTGAATAGATATTGGGATTTCCCGCCTTCTATTCTAGACCCTGAGGATGAATTATGCCGATTTTCCTCTAGATTTCCTAGACACATATATCACTGTCAAGTGATTTTTCTTATTATTTGATTCAAAATAAAAGAATCCATGATTTTATGTAAACTTGCAAAACAAACATTGGGTTTGGGTTCGCCATTTATCCAAAGAGTATACACGAATGATGTATTTGATGAATCAAATCATGGTCTATATGAACCATTTCATTTTAACATCACAGTGAAATTAGTTGATAATATTAGTTTAATAATATTTGTTTCTCTTTTTTTTTTTTGAAAAATTTTTGTCACCGTTTTCATTCACGCATAATCTATATCGAGTAACTTGTCGTTGTGAGATTCTTATTCTGAGTTGTAGGGAGGGACTTATGTCACCAAAACAGAGACTAAGCAGTGTTGGGATTTTAAAGCTGGTGTTAAAGTTCCAAATGGACTTATGATACTCCTGATACTAAGTCAAAGATCTGATATCTGGCACATTCCGAGTACCTCCTCAACCTGGAGTTCCGCCCGAAGAAGCATGGGCTGCGGTAGCTGCGAATCTCTCCTGGTACATGGACAAACTTGTGTGGAACTGATTGACTACCATTCTTGATCGTTAAAAGGCGATGCTACCCATCGAGGCCGTTGTGGGGAGGAAAATCAATATAATTCTTATGGAGCTTATCACTTTAGACATTGTTAAGAAGGTTTCTTTACTAACATGTTTACTACTTCCATTGTGGGTAATGTATTTGGTTTCAAAGCCTTACGACTCTACGTCTGTAGGATTGCGAATTCCCACTTCTTATTCCAAAGTTTCCAAGGCCCGCCTCACGGCTTCCGGTTGAAAGCGATATTAACAAGTATGGTCGTCCCCTCTTGGTAGTACTATTACCAAAAATTGGGATTATCCTGCCAAAAACTACGGGTAGAGCTGTTTAATGAATGTTACGTGGGTGACTTGATTTTACCAAAGATGATGAAAAACTTGAACTCACAGCCATTTATGCGTTGGAGAGATCGTTTCTTATTTTGCGGCGAAGCATTTTAAGCCGCAGGCCGAAACATGTGAAGCAAAGGACCTTACTTGAATGGCTAACTGCGGTAAAGTGAAGAAATGATGAAAAGGGCCATATGTGCCGAGAATTAGGAGTTCCTATCGTATGCATGACTACTAACTGGTGGATCACTGCAAATACTAGCTTGGCTCATTATTGCCGTGACAACGGCCTACTTCTTCACATCCTCGCGCAATGCATGCATTTATTGATAGACAAAAATCATTGTATGCATTTCCGTGTACTAGCTAAGCATTACGTATGTCCTGGTGGATATCATCATTCCGCCGTACAGTTAGGTAAACTGGAGGGGAACGTGTAGATGACTTTAGTTTCGTGATTTATTACGTGATGATTATATCTAAAAACGATTCGCGGTATTTTCCTTCCCTCAAGATTGGGTCTCTATGCCAGGTGTTCTGCCCGTGGCTTCAGGGGGTATTCATGTTTTGGCATATGCCTGCTCTTGACGAAATCTTTGGGGATGGTCCGTACTACAGTTTGGCGGAGGAACTTTAGGACACCCTTGGGGAAATGCACCTGGTGCAGTCGCTTAATAGGGTGCTTTAATGCGCGTTTGTACAATCTCGTAATGAGGGACGTGACTTGCTGTGAAGGTAATGAATTACCGTGAAGCTCAGCAACTTGAGCCTGAACTACCGCTGCTTGTGATGTATTGAAGAGATCAATCGACTTCGCACCATTAGATAGCATAAAGAGAAAAAGTAAGTGTGCATAATTCAGTAATTCCTGTTTGTTCTCCTAATGATTGCACTTAAAAGTCTGCCCAGTTTTCCTAAAAAAAAAATTGGGCCGATTGCCGAATAAAAAAAAGAAGGAGCTTCTATACTAGTATTTGCATATATCGTTTATATGTACAGATGTAAAAGATCTTACCTATATATACAAGATATATCGAAGACTTACAACTCACTACTTCTATGTTTGTTGTTGGATCATAGATTGGATAATTATGGGATCCCTTGGGATTGGTGACTTTTTTATTCTCCTAGTTTCAGGCCCATAGGATGCAAGCCAAGGGAAGGCCCTTTACCCATCCTATATATTGTCTTTTTTCGTTCCATGTTAAAATAGAAACTTAATATTTGATTTACTACAACCAATTCTTTATTCTTTATTTATAGAAAGAACACTATCTCCTTTTTCGATGAGAATTTTGTACACCATGGAAGAAGCTGTGTCTTTCTATTTTAAAATTGCGAAAACGATTTCTATCATATAATTGAAGTGAGACCTCGCTTCCCAACAAAAGAGAATCATTTACTGTTCAACTATTTGATTTCTATCGATGATGAACATTAACCATATGTATATTCAGGTGCATGGTGGACCAGCGGTACTCCAGTGCATTTCTCCTCTGATTCAGAATAAAATAATGTTTTCGTACCCTTCTCTTTAAAATGAAAAGTGGACGTTCCAGCACGATCTCAGCAATCACTTGGTCTGATCTACATATTGATTATTTTGACTAAAATAAAACTTTTTTTTTTTGTGGAATATTTCATTATGTAGATTCCCGACTCCAAGAGTTACATCAAGTCGTATAGAAACATAGAAAAGCCGGATGCCCATGGACGGGTACGTGTGGGATGACCAAACCTCATTTTGATTTTTATTTTTCCATTATAATGAGCTCGTACAATGCTCGGCAAGTTACCGCGTGATACTCCACCGGTATGAAAAGTTCTTAATGTTAGTTGAGTTTCCTGGTTCCCCAATTGATTGACCCGCACTAATACCTACGCTCATCTTCTCCCAATTCGCCCATGTCGCCTGCGTAGGACTCCGACCATAACATAATTGCAGATCCAGATGTACTCCTGCAAGTAAAGGGGTTCCGAATATATATTGGTTGTGCCGAAAGTTATGAATCGA
>PYDT01000042.1:0-33984 GCA_004837865.1 Musa balbisiana
ATTGAATGGGCAATTCGCAACAATTGGATGATGACACAATTAATCAACGCTTGGCATTCCTTATTTCGATTTAACATGTACCAATAGTACCTTGATGTTTGGGTAAGTGATTGAATCCTGGCTTGTAAAAAAGGATGATATTTGTGCGATCTCTCCCTTATCGAAATCAATCCTGAACTTGCCCTATATAGCTTTTTCGGATACGCAATAGTGGCTTGACTAACTCCATTCGTCTTAAATCTCGATCAGCATCATTTGTTCTTACCTCAACAAAGGAAGCGTGAACCTCTTCCGGATAACCTTTTTGCTCTTGATCCCAGTCAAGGTATAAGTCAAGTTCCTAACTACTTGAATACTTGTGTGAGAAATTCCTCGAATGACTTGCCCATTTCCCGAAGGATATAATTGACACTCTAAGTTGGCATTAACCTTTTTCCGCAGGAGATCTTAGAAAACGTGTTGCTAACTTTATGCATCAGCTATTTCATATGTGACGACGGGTCCGAACCAAAACAAAATATTTTTCTTGGTAGGTGTGATCCCCCCGTTGGCCATAGATCATTTTTTCCATTTTTTGTATTCTTATAAATTTTTTCTTTTCCGGTGGTATCAAAATGCCGTTGGCCTGGATATCTTATCTGCCTCTCCATGAAATAAATATCTCCGGAAAATAGTTTAGTTCAATATTTTTTTTTTTCTCTCCACGCTACCAGGGGGGTCGCCTACTCGACTTCTTTATGTAAACGAGTTGTGTATCTACTCCAATGAATACTATTGTTCCTGACATTATCGACGAAGATCCTGTAAATATGCACTTCTCGAGAATGAAAAAACCGATCGACTTTCGTTTGGTATTTCGGACTAATTCTCTTTGGTCCTCGATACTCAATCAAATCCTCTTTTTTTATGATTGAATTGACCTCTACGGTTCCAGAATTTAGTAATTCCCGAATTTCTTCTCTGTATCGTGGATCATCCAAATAAGCAAGAATACTATTCACGTAAATCCCTGTTTTTGTATGTCGATCGAATACAAAACAGGGTATTAGTTCGTTCTCTCTTCTTGATTGTAGTGTTAATGGGATGATGATCTTATTTCTTCGCTTTTTCGCCAAGAAATAAGAATTCCCTTGGTAATAGCAGGATTATATGCAATTCCATGACCATTAGACATCGTTTGATCAGGTCTTATTGGAATAGTCCAATAATTTTCTTATCTTTTTACCAGAAGTATCCCAACAATTTATGTCTGATTCGACCATTAGTCATGGATAGGTGGAGATATATCTTTCGTACGACAGAAAAAGATAACATTCATTGGATCTTGATCCTTGTGGAGCGAAAAAGGACACTATACTCGTCGCAGGACCTCCGCTAATATCCATAAATGACTCGTTTTGATATATATGAACATTACCATATGTATATTCAGTTCATGCCGTGGACATCGGTAACTCCAGTGCATTTCTCCCTCTGATTCAGAATAGATATGTTTTCGTACCTTCTCTTTAAAATGAAAGTGGACGTTCCAGCACGAATCTCGCAATCACTTGTTTCTTAATTCTACCCTATTTTTATTTTGAACTAAAAATAAAACTTTTTGGTGGATATTTACCTTAGTAGATACCGACTCTCAATAGTTTCCATACAAGTCCGATAGAACTATAGAACGCAGGAGCCCATGACGGGTACGTGTGGGAATAACCAAATCCTCATTGACTTTTATTTTTCCTTAGAAGGAGCTCGTACCTGCTCGCAGTACCTCCTTTGAATACTCACCGTATAAAAGTTCTTATGTTAGTTGAGTTCCTGGTTCCCTCACTGATTTGACCCAATAATACCTACAGCTTCTCCCATATTCGACCATCCGCCTGAGTAGGACTCCGACCATACATAATTGGCAGATCCAAGATGTACTCCTGCAAAGTAAAGGGGTTCGAATATATTGGGTTGTGCTCGAAGGTTATGATCGATTGACACGTCCAATCCCAATATCTTGATTTCGAGTGGCAGGCATCGTAGACCGATATCTTATCGTCTGCCATACCGACAAATTAGTGTTTGGACAAATTTTTCCGTCTCCCCTTTCGAGGACTCCGGAAATACCTCGGATAGTCGCCATAATCTGTTCTACGTACCATAATATGTTGAAACTACTTCAACAAGTCCTCCGTTTGAGGTATCCAGCATCTGCGTGTTCGTACAGCGTATCTAACAACTCCTTTGCGGCTCCATTAACAGGAATTATTATATTCTGTCCAAAGAAAGTCCTTCCCTTAAATTGCTTTGAAAATGGGTAATCATCATTGTCCTTGGGGATCCGACCATTAATCACGCTCATACCTACTAATTGGTGTAGCTATGATGCATTTTCCTCTAGCTCCCGAAGGCCATTGATATACTGGATTAGAATGATCAGTCATCCGAAATTAGGATTCTTTCTTGTCTCAAATATTCAACTTGTAGCATACATATCTTCAATGGATTGACGTAATTTTTCTACCGCGTGTAACATTCCCATAATGATGGTGTTTATCCAAAATCAACTTTGTTGTTCAGCGTCTGACTAACCATCCCTTAGAATGGATTGTTAAAAGACATCATTCCTAATGACATGATGTCAGTGGCTTGTGGAACCCAACGTCTTTACTTGAATCCAAGATATGTGCGGTATATTCATTCGAATGATCTAATTAACCTGCTATAGTCGTTTCCTAACGTTCCATTTTATTCACTTTATTGTGAAAGACCGATCGCCCGTTCGCCATAAGTACAGTCCTCTTATATTTATTCTGCTAATAGGATTCCACATGGACCTGATTAGTGATTCGAAAACTTCCTTTCCCTCAATCTCAATCTTGATTCACGCAGAAATTAAGAAATTATGATACCGTGAATTGGAGACCGACTTCCCATGGGCACGACATCGCCTAATCTGATTTCTAGTTTAGCTAGCGTATGAGTATGCCGACAAAACCCCTGTATGGCTTCTTCTATTTCCCTATAAAACGAAATATGACCAAGAGTAGTTCGAATGTATATACAACGGAATTTCCTTTGTTACACGTTCCTTCTATTGATGTGCCCATAAATCTCATGATAATACCCAAAGATTCATATTGAACTCGATTGGAACTTCTCTTGAGCCCATGACCTTGATCTAGTCTCCATCGGCCACAAAGGACTACCTAAACTAATTCGTTTCTGTTGATAAGCTCCAAGTGCATCCAAGGAACAGAAAATAGGGTTTCTTGTGTTTCTTTTTCGTATACCTATAGTCCCATTTTTTTTATTGTCAACCCTTTTTATTTGTGTAGTTTCCGCAACTATGGCCTCCTATATGGATATACCTATTTGCACAAATACCCGACGATTCCCCGATCGTTAATAAATAGAGTCCGATAAGCATATCGTGAGTTGGTAACGGAAAAGGATCCCCATAGCTGAGACAAGAGCTTCTATGAAAAACATACGTCACGAGCCTCCGCTTGACTTCCAACGATAAGGTACAGTAACAGCCATTTGATCCCCAGCAAAGGCGCATTGAAGCCTAAACTAATGGGATGTAAACAAAATAGCGGCGTCCCTCCACTAAAAGGGTTGGACGCTGTATGCCTAAGCTTTGCAGGGTGGGGTGCTCTATTCAATAATACGGATTGCCCCCGCAACTTCTGAAGTATTTCCATACAAATGGGGTTTCTTTTTTTCTTTTCCTCCCCGAATTTTACTTTTAGCAATTCCTATGTTAGAAGCAACAATGTTGTCTGGTTACCACGAATTACAATTTTGAAAAGCTCTATTGCTATTTCTCGAGTAGATCCCACCTGATTTAATTAAAGCGAAGACCCACGAACATGAATTACGAACGCCCGAAAAATCGACACTTTACCAAGCAGAGTCTCAACGAAATCTTCCTCTTTTGCTCCTTCATATTCATCTGAACATGACTTGTAACTTTATTATGACCATCCCCATTGGTTGTCACGATCCCATTCTCAGAAGTGTATCCACTCTCTTGTACCAATTTCTCCCTGCACATTCTAATCCCCTGGGCGTAGATCTACTTGTGCTAATAGATCGTAAGAGTATTAGTCCGATAGATAAGCCTTCTATAGAGTTCATTACTCTCCGAAACTCCTTAGTTTTAACCCCCATCTATCTGAATGATTGTCTCAACTCGGGAGGAAGAACTTTAATAAGCACAAAACCCTCCATTCTGGTTCTAACATTTGTTCTAATAAAATGTTTAGCTAATTCCATTGCGTCCTAACCAAAACCACCTTTCTTCTTCTAATTTTTCTAGCTTCCCTTCCTTTTCCAGTGGACCCATCCTCCCCTAATTCTTTCCTTCTACTAATTAATTACCTGTAATAATTCGCAAATCTGAATCGGCTAATTGTCTCTGATAGCACCTTCTCCTGTAGAGATTTCTCGATTTCCGAAATGCCTCGAAGCCTTTTGTAGTAAAAAAATGGTTAGCTGTAATTCCGATATTGATTTCAATTCGATAAGCCTCGTAATCGTAAAAGTAGGTTTTTTGCGCTATGGGCCTAGCAAAAGAAAAATCGAGATAGGGGGTCCTGTATATTTGGAGTCCCCCTTTTAAAATCGGACGTGAAGGTTTCTTTCACAGCCGGCTCAAGTAGTTACCTCAAAAAGGGTATTCTTCCTTATTTGAAAAGTTTGTTTCGAAAAACCTACAACAAAGAACCACTCTTACTGCGTTCCCACTAAGGACCAACGATTCAGTCTTCTTTTTTTTTTCCTTTTACTTTCCGACTTACTTATGACAAAAGAAAAATTTAGGATTGTTAGTGTCGACTCCCCTCAATGAGGAATCCCCCTTAAAAGATACTTTGGGACCCGTAAGGATTACTTGTCTATAGATCGTGTCTATTCCGATCCTTTATGTCCCTACCCCCTCGATGTTATCCCATGATGCCCCTTGAAGCATAGATGCGATAGATAGAACTTCTGTAACCATGCTATATTTGCTTGCTTAACAAATCCTCTATAAAGAAATGGAATAGCTTTTCCCCAAAAAGTGTTTTTTTTTCACGAGTATAAACCAGCAATTCCGATGGCTACGGAATCGACCATGGAGTCAATCACTTGCATTTGGAAGTATGAATCACCTATAATTTCTGAGTTCGTGTTACTTTTCTTCTCCCAAAACACATGTCAGAGCCGTGGTCACCCCAATCGTATTTGAATGGGATGACAGTTCTTTTCTCAGTCCGCTTGTAACGAAATTTTGATCAAATCACACATCGCAGTATACTAGGCCTGCCCTAATTCTAGGGGTTTATCTAAAAGAATTCGCGCTATAACCTAGGACGTTTCAAATACCACACATGAGTCACTGGACATGCGAGTTTGATGTATCCCATTTTGATCAATCTTCGTCTCCGAAATCAACAAATTCCACCCCGCATTGTGCACAAAATTTGGGTCTTCTTTTCAGCTCCATCCTCGAGTAATTTTCCACAAGCACAAATTCCCACTTTTTATTGCCCAGATAATTATTTCACAAAACACTCCCTCCTTTTTCTGGTTTATTGGTCTGATAGGAAACGTATATGGCTTTTCCTCTCCAACTATCCTCTCCATTAGTACAATTTTGTTTGGCGCCAAGCCTTCTGTTGTTGATGAGAAACTAGCCAATTCGAAGTTTCTGATGTTTACCGGTCAATCATAGAATAAACTTCCTGATCCTTCAGATCAAGCTTTTCCTTCCTATTAATCTGGAAAGTTCTTCTCAGATACAAGGAAATGAATCGTTCTAGGAGCTAAAGATCGTAGTTCTCGAACGAAGCATCGAAAGATTCTGGATCATCTCTTCTGGGTTAGATACTCGTCTCCAATGATCGTAGCACAAGTACTTCGGGACGAGCTCTAATTTATCAATTTATAAGTAAGCATCTCTTGTCAAATATTAGAACCCCAATCCCTCTATAGCCCAACTTCCATTTCCCTACTCTTTGTCCCCTTTCTCGCCCTTGCCTCTAAGGGTTGTTGTTACCAAGTGCGTAATTGTCCCCCTAAAACGTCCATGGATTTTATCATCAACTTGTGAATTATTTTAAATATAGTACTTTCCTATTAGAACGGTTTGTTCAAAAGGATTTCCTTTTCTTTTCCTCCAATATTCGCTTTTTTTCTCCTCCCGGATATTCGGGTTCAATACCCTGGGATTGTTGTTTGCTACTGTCTTCTATAATTCGGAAAACAACTAGTTTTCTCTCGAAGCCTCTGGCTTCATATCTCGCTCATCAAATAGGTGCTCATTCTATAAGGTCTCTTCCTATGCCCCCGCTACCCGGCGAGCATTCAAATCTCTGTCCCCATTCATTCGTGATGGTACTCCTAATGGGTTGAAGCCATAGCAACAGGGTTCCTCTTGCACTAGGCATATCTTTGTCTTAGTCAAAATTTTTGAAATATACCCTTATTCCCATGTCTTCCAATCTCCTTTATCACCTACTTTGATTCACTTTTCTTGTGAATATATACACTGAATCATCCGAATTATAACAGACGCCCCTTTTTTCCGATCCATCTCACACATCAATAACTCTACAGCCTCCTTCCGCCTATAGGTAGTTTTAGAAAGTTTCTTTTTGCAGTGGATACCTGATTCCAAGTAGGGCTCTAAAATCTATCCTCTGGACATACGACGATTCGTTTGCGTCTGAGTTTTAATTTACCTACGAAAATATCACCTTTTCTACCCAAGATCCCAGCCGCAAACTCCATTTCTTTCTAAAAAATATGCTGAGTAAATGAGCCTCTAGAATGTGGTATTTCCTTAGTGATTTCTTTCGGTCCTGGCTTGTCACATGAGTCCTGAATTTCCATATTTCCCGGATGTGATAAGAAGTAATAAATATCTTCAGTATACCAGCGTTCTCTAATTAGTACTGCGTCTTCAGAATTGTACCTTCCCATGGCATATAAGCTACTAGACGTTTTTTCCTAAAGCAATGTCCCCCCCACTTAGCCGCACCGGGGTCCGCTAGAATTTTTCCCTTTTTAATGCATTTTACCCCGCGCCCTGAGGTTTTTGATGCTACAAGTATTTTTGTTGGAACGTTGTATAGATAACTAATTGAATTACTTATACTTATGTAGTGTCCCCCCATTTACTTGATAAAAAAAAAATGAGCTGGTGATGTTCAGTATAAATGATCTTTCCCTCGTGTTTTTTTTTTTCGGCTAAGCGAAACCCCCGAATCTAGATCCGTTTGGCCGGTCCATCCAGTTGCCAACAATGCAACCTCTCGGACTGAGAAAGAGCGAAACTGCTTGGCGCGCATATTAGAACTCTTAAGCCCGATTCGCATCATTATGCTCGATAAAGGACTAGGGAAGCTCCATCACCAAAATATTGGAAGGGACAACTACTTCTAAATGATCTGTTCCCATGCAATATCCGGACCTCTTGACGGTTCGGGCTGGAACAACCTGTTTCTTACCTGAATACCCGATTCAAGGCCAAAGATTTCCTGCTTCTAACATAGTAATATTCAATCTCTATTTGGTGATAATCAACTATCTTGCCTCTGTTGTATCTTTCGATATTTCATAAAATTGACTCGCTATAGATCCCCCATGACCAATCCTCACATGAATGGCTAAGGATCCAATACAGTCCCAACTTGATTCCTTCGGACGTGTCCAATTGGACACCTCGTCCATAGTGGCTAGGAGTAATATCTCGTATTCCGAAAACTACAGTTCGCCCCGCAATCCTCCAGGACCCAAATACTCATTTTTTCGCCATGAACGATTTGTGCAATGGATTAGTGCGATCAAAACTTGGAAATAAGGATTGTGGCCAAAAAACGATTTCATAAGTGGTTGTTAATTGAAGTATGAAAGTTACCAATTTTGAGGAGTCGGTAGCAATGATGCCGAATTGCTGCTCCGCATATAGTTCCTCGACCGCATTTTTAAACGATACCCGAGCCATCCGAATGATCCTGTAACATGATCCGCTCTAGAACGATCCTTATTTTTCAAGGGATTCATATGTCCAAGTGTACCCCATTCCAAATGTATTCCGATCAAATGATCCGCAGCAGCCCATACATCTCGGTAATAAAAATTATTGTTCTGAGGTATATCAAGTTCAGTCTCCGTTCATATTTCGCGACCAGCCCTTCTTCACATCTTTGTTGAAAAATTTCTTTTGTAATTCTTTACATAAAGACTCAGAAAATACCGGATCCCCGCCTACCAAGCAATTGGTTGATAAATCCAAAATACATTTTCTTGACCCAATCTTTTTTTTTCCTCCTTATCCTTCGGGAAAGACAGAAATTTCAGGTTAACAAACATTATCTAGCAATTTCTCTTGATTCGAACCCATAGCTGATTATAGAATTTTAGAATAGATATGGTGTTTCCTACTGACACGGCCCATATCCTTGCTTTTTCTAACAATTCGAATCCGAGCTTCCTTCCTCCCAATCTGATATTATTGTGCGGGTATAGACAGAAATGTCCGTTAATGGTCCAAATTTCTTCACTGTAGTTAACATACCCGGACTTGCAATATTATGATCACAAGTTCTGTATATTCCATTTACATAAAGGTTCCCCAGGGAATTCATTCGGGAATGTTCCAATAACGGTTTGTCTTGCAATATCTCTCCCTGTTTTTCCCAAAGTTTAACCCGCTGGTACATATAATTCAGAAGATCTTTGAGGGATTCATACACAGCATCTCTTCGTTTATCAAGGGTTCTACCAATTGATACTTTCCACAAAAATTTAAATTTCAATTTCTCCTTGATCTGTATCTTCAATTTTTGTAAACTTATAATTCTTCCGTCAAGCCCCTCTTAATGAACTACAAAATCCGCTCAATTGGTCTGACTAAATCCCGGTATGTGGACATTCCCTCATTTCCCATCATTCCGGAGCTCCTTAATCTTAGTTTTCCTGTTTATTGACAATCCCATTATTACTCACTATTTATTCGAACCATAACGATCGATCTAGCCAAATGATGGAATGTATATTCTGTTTACTGAATCACATAAATTTAGCCAACTCCATATATGTATTTCATACTATGAAAGGCAATGAGACAGAGGAATGAAGAGCATTTTCCGACGGCAAGTTCGAATTTGCGACAGGTCAAATGGAAATGGCTTGATACGCATTCCCGTAAAAATTCTTGTCACTTACACTTATGGATTCGTAATGAAATATAAAATTCATTCAATTTCTACCTATTTGTGATTCAATTTCACTATTATACTGAATATACGATCCCTATTATTATGGAGTAACTATCAGATTGATTGGTACCAAAAAATAAATGGATTCATGATGCATTTGAATCTCTCTGAATGAGATCAAGAAGACAGAACAATAGAGTTTCCCTTTTTAGCATACTTAATTTTAGTGAGTTCATTCATGTTCAAAAAAAATTTCGAATTATTTTTTTGCTAGTAGAATATATAGAATATGATTGATTGCGTAATAGGTAATATTTATTAAGTTTGCTGTCCAATATAGCTATCTACCTGTCGCATATCACGCTTGTATCGAATTTCACTTGTGGCACAGAAGTCTGTCGCACTATATCATAATGCCTCTATTTTTTTTTTCTATTGCTTAGAATGCCACAGAATCAGACGATGCTCTATAGGGATATGGATATGTACATAGAGCGGTATCTGTTTCCCAATTTCTGTTTTTGAGGTGTACATAACACCATATATATTGTTAATTACTTGTTATAATGAAATTAAAAGATTGATTATTGAAATAATTGATACTGAGTATCATAAAGCAATTTATTTTTGTTATTGCATTAAGGAACGCAACAATTTGAGATACAAGATGAAGAAACCTGTCACTAATTCAAACCACAAAAAATATTTAATGTGTCCAATTTGCCCTTAATTTTTAAGTCTTTGCCAGAAATCTATGTTTTTTCTTAGTGGAGCGACTTTGTTTTGGCGACATGCCAAGTGGTAGGCTGGTGGACTGCAAATCCTTTATCCCCATTTCAATCTGGGTGTCGCCTGTCAACAAAAACTGGGATTTCTTATTCTGCTGATTTAACTCGACCGAATTCTGTCCCCGGAGAGGAGAGCAAAAGAGAAGCCTAATCGTACTTTATTTTTAGAATCTGTATTCTATAAAGAAAGTCTTTTTTTTTGAAAAGAAAGGTCCATTTTTTTTTTCCTCAAACCGGCTTGTGGGTGATGGCCCAAACCGGTACAAATATGGATGATAAGCCTACGTAGTTAATATGAGTATGATGTGAATTATTATGATTGGTTCGGACATTTATTTTTATAAAGTTTAGAATAAATAAAAGTAGAATAACTAAAGAGTTTAAATAAATAAATAAATAGTGAAGTCAATTCTGGGGATTCAAAACTAAACGAAGACGAGGTCTAAACTCTTTGGTATCCAAAGGTTCCTAAAGGACACTCCATTTTTGGCTACTAGTATTTAGACGAGGATTGTACGAAAGACTATCAAGCATTCCTGTATTATCTACAACTACGTACCACCGTTGGGTCTCTGACTCGTCTGGAATTCGATTGGATAGGCTGATGAAATCAATTTAGAAGTGTGGGAAAGGACTTAAGATACTTTTGGTATCCAGACTCACGATATTCCTGATACTCAAACATTCATCAGGATAGTTGGTCTTCTCTTATTTGAGTAAGAGTAAAAGTAAAGTTGCAGAAACAAAAAATTTTTCTTTCCCGTTGGTGGATATAGATTACGAAAAAAAGAAAGATTGTTTTTTTATTTACTGTGATGGTGGCCCCCATTCTTTCAACAAAAAAACAGTAAGGCTTAATTCAATAGGAAATAGAGGTATCTGAGTAGGAGAGTTATCTATCTTGATGTTCATTTTTGATGTCTTTTGCTTATGAAAAAGGTACCAAACAATAGTCTAAAGTACTCCTACATGTTCCATTAGGGATAGGATTTTCCTTTGCTATTTCATTTTCCGAGAAAATGTGTGTGTATTGTATTTATGCGAAAGGGCTTCCCGATTCCTATTTCTAACCATAAATCCTGTATAATCTTGTTACGAGTAGATTCATTGGATTGGTTCATCAATAGCCTTAAGTTAAGTCAGAATTCCCCTTTTGACTCTGTGCCATTGATTCCACTATGATATTGATCAATATGGAACTATATTCCTTCATAGAGATAGGAGACATATTTATCTGGATATAGTACGTCCTTCGCTTGGCTTGCTTTAATGGTAGTCCCTTACATTTTCCCGCTCAACTCTAGTATGGGGAAGGAGTGACTCTAGGGGGTACTACTATCGAAAAAAAAAAAAGGTAATCGATTGAGTAATTGAATTCTATCATTGTTTATTTGATCGTTTTGCCAGCTTTAAAAAAAAATGTCTCTGTTTCAAAATTATACTGAAATACAGTAATGAATAAGAAAATACATAAATGAATCATAACCCTTCTGCTCAAAGAATGAATGATTACATAGTTGTATTTCGAAAACCTAACTCTAACGCATGATAGGAAATTTTTTCCAACCGAATTCTCCTAAAATTCTAGTTTATAACCACTCTTACCAGATTATTGATATTACAAAAAGAAAAATCTGAAATTGGTTTTGTTCTTTTTTTCTTTATTTGTTTCCGCTCTTTCTTTACTTTTACTGTCTAGGATAGAGAAAGCCGTTCCGCTTTCTAATTATATTAGATTACGACAATACATACATTTCTATTGGAATGACGATGTTGTCCAAAGAGGTTCCACATAAAGTTAAGCTTCTCCGGTGAGCGACCACATATCGCGCATTTCATCCTTTTTTTTAGACTCCTATAGCTTTTTTATGCTTTTTTTTTGACTCACTCTGTCTGTTTAAGCATAAAACTTGGGAAGTCTATACTCCTATTAATCTTCTTCTTTTTCAAATCGGAAGAGTTATCATGGCATAGAACCCTCCGCAGATCATCTTTAATGGATCAAGCAATGACTTCTTGAGATGGGAATCTAAAAAAAGACAAAAGATTCTTTTCTTTGGTTTCGTTTTCTTTTATCTTTTTTTTATTTCACTTTAATTTATGTAGAATAAGCCCGTATCTAGTTTTGTCTTGCGCCATTGTTCCCTTTTTTTTTTTTGATAGATCTCGGGACCATACCTATATATATATAATTCTAAGGGAAAAAACCAGGAATTAGAAGAGTTTGGCCTTCGAAGTATTTTGAATGGATCAAATCCACACAAGTAAATGTAGCCAAAACAAAATAGATTGGACCTGTTATTTTGATGTACTATTTAGATATAATCTAATCTATGACATACATATGTAATATGGACCTAGATTATAGGCTTTCTCTATATAAAAGCCTATATCTGTATACAGTCACAACTTTTCCTATAAAATCATTATAGGATACTAAATACTATACCATACTACCCTCGCTCAGGACTACTATCTCAGATACTTATTATCTCAGATACTTAATTCCGACAGATCATTTCATTTAGACTTGGAGTTTGAATCCGTTTCTTTCATTTATTCAATCATGCTAAGAAACTAATATCAGTTTCACAGTCAAATTAATCATTTTGACTGACTGTTTTTTACGTAGATGATAATAAAAAGGCAGTAGGAACTAGAATAACAGTGGCAATATCAATCAATGCTAGAGATTTACTTCCATAATCTCATTTTTTTTTACTTCGCATAACTCGGATCAATCCCATAGAGATGAGAATTTTTAATTCCTTTAAATTCATGGGATACTTGCATCCCTGCTGATACTGCATCGGATCATATTATGGAATACATATCTGATCTATCAAATCGATTCATCGCGAGAATTGAAATTATAACATAGGAAATTCCTTTATCCATACGTAACTCTGAATGGGACTCCTGATCCAATAAAGAAATCCCTTTGACTTTGCATCCTTTTCCCTTTTTCTTTTCTATAATAACCCTAACCGTCTTCCGGATATACCCGCCTTCGTTAGCTTATACATACAATCTTGTACAACAATTATGAGGTATTATAGGACTGGTATTCTATGAATCACACACAGATCCACAAGAGTAGAAGTTAGATGGACAAGGACTGGTTAGTATAAGATCTAATCTAATTCCCACAAATTTAATAAAAGGACGTTGCTTGGGTCCTTTTTTTTATTTGCTTAGTATCTCTTTCCTTCGTTGGGACTTGGAAGCATACATCCAAAATTAGTGTGCAATTTTAAATGAGAAGAATAGATGTTTTCCAATTAGTCCTTGAGTATACACAAACAACGTCACGCTAAAAAGGGTTGTCGTTGAACGGAAATTAACTCTGTCGAGGTAATTATGTTAAGTTCATTATGTAATTGTACAATAACGAATACAATTTGTCGTATGTAACTACTCGTTAAAAAAGGCAAGCACTCTTTCTATTTCATTTAGCAAGAAAAATCGAAAAAGAAAGTCAGACGAGTAATCTCTTAAATACTAATATAGTAATACCAACCGATTGTACGAATCTATATATGTGTATGTCCCTCTCCCTTAGCACTCGGCACTAGTGGAATAATGTAAATTCTGTATTTGTCTGATGATAAATGCGAAAGAAAAACAAAAGAAATAAGGTCTCCACTGGTATTAGATCTGCTCCCTGTCTCTTTTTCCAACTGAAAATAGAGAAAACTCATCACAGTCTCGGTCGGATCCTATTCGGACTACGGGCTCGAACCCGCAGCTTCCGCTTGACAGGGCGGTGCGCTGACATATTGAACTACAATCCCATCTAGGTTGTACATGGTACATTTCTTAATGGTTCAGAAAAACTTTTCTTCGTCGCGTGTGTAACAGAGACCCGAATTGTAGACTACTGATATCATATACACGATTCATAACACATGAACACTAGATATGGGACTCTAGTGCAATGTGACACGGATACTGTAACCTGTTTATTTTTTTTTATTGCCCAAAAATGGGATAATCAACCTTCATTGAGACAAAAAAAAAAAACGTTTTTCCTTTCATAATCTTTGCTTTTGATACTATTTGAATTGATCGTTAGCAAGAAAAGATCAGAAACGAATGAGAAAACATGGATAAGAACAAATGGACCTCTTTCTTCTTTCTTCTCTCTTTTACTGAGCAGTTATTTTTGGTTTCTGGGACAAATTGGTTGTTATCATTGGTTATATCATATTCCATAGGAGCGGCTAATTTTTGTGGGGGTGCCGAGCTATTTGAACTCTATACATATCGCCAACGAATTCAGTCCGTCCCCATAACCGGCTCGGGCATCGACCCAGGAAGATTCCTCTAGGCGTATTGCTAATCCAGATCACTTCCTTTCGTCGTACCCCAGGGGAATCTAATCCCCGCTGCCTCTTGAAAGCGAGCTGTCCTGAACCACTTAGACGATAGGGCTCTTCCCCCAACTGTCATCATACGATTGATGAAGTATGGTAGTTTTTTTTGGAATTGTCAATATAATCTAATGATATACTAATCTGAACACTCTTTTCTACTTTTTAATGTTATGATTCCATATAATTTTGTTTTTGGATTTGATGTTTCATGATGAACCATCCCGACGATTTTAAGATAGCGAAAGGATTACAGTACTCCGTCATTTCAGGCAGTGATTGGTCGACAGAACAGAAAAGGGGTAGAACCCCACTTAATTTCTAAAAATTTTTGTTTTTATTTCTTTTTTCAATTTAACCCTCATTAATTTTAACTTAACACTCATGGCTTCGTTCATTGTTCAGATAAAATATGCCTATCACTATCTCACATAAGTCAAAAATTTAAAACGATAGAAATTTTCCTTTTTTCTTTTTGTTTTTTTTAATAAATTTTCGTTCAGGGTACGAATCCCATCACATGATTCGAGAAAATCTATCGAATCTATGTCGATTCCGATTGTACATGTTCATCATTGCATCTTGTTTTGATGGGTCAAGTAAAGGTAACAAGCGGGGGTCGTCTTGAACATTCACTGCATTTTTTTATCAAAACAAAAATAAAAATTTGCCCCTTTTTACTTTTTTGGGGGGTAGAATCAACTGGATTGCTCCTAAATGAACTATGTCTATATTAGTGCAATATTATATTCTGTACATATATTATGCGTAGACTCATAATGAAAAAGGCTATAAATTCATGAATCTGAATAAACAACCTTTTAACTCAGTGGTATAGTAACGCATTGGTAATGCTTAATCATCGGTTCAAATCCGATAAGGGCCTTTTTCCACTAACTAAAGTTGTTAGTCCTTTGTTTTTCGTGAGATAGAGAATTTCTTGTTTATTTCTAAAAAGAAAAGGGTAACCACATTATAAGACTTCTGATTCCTTACGAGTTTATCGTTATTCAAAAGTGAAACATTAATTCATTATTATGTAGTATACATGATTATTAGTATAATAATAATGAACTAATGAGTTTCATTAAACTAGTCTACTCTTACTGACAAAGTAGTCCTCTTCATGTCTAATTATTCAAATTTTTGTTTTTGGACAGGAATATTCTAGATGTCAATCGCTATTATGAATGCCAAACCAAAGTATTCTTTACTTCGCCATTGTGTATATCAACCCAGAGCAATTCTAAATAAATAAAAAGTAAGTGGACCTAACCCCTTGACTGACGACTCTATCGCTATTCTGATATTTAATTCGATATGAGGAATTGGTACAAATCGTATTTTTTTATTTGCCTTAGACCCACGCCAGTCAGGATTTGTCGATATTCCGATTTAATAGAATCTCTTTCTTACCGAAGCTCCATGGGAATAATCGATATTCTTTTCCGCTACTATAAAAGTAAAAGTTTATTTTTCGACAATATATTTTTCAATTCTTTCCTTGAGTTCAGATCAGATATTGTTTTGTTCTTCCGCCAATGCATAGAGACGAATGCCGAGAAAGGGACTTACTTTCTATTCCAGTCTAGACCATATATTTAAATATTAATCTAGTTTAGGGCAGGAAACAACAGTGACTTTTCTTTTTTTTGTTTGTTTGACCCGTTAAAAGATATCGCGGGTAACTGTATATGAGTCATAGGACATTCAGGGTTCAAATCCTTATTTATTTTATATAGTTAAGTTATAAGATAAGTATAGATAAGGTAATAAAGACTAATCGAATCGAGCTCGTGATTATTTACTTAGATTGTTTTTGTGGCCCATAGAAAAGAAGAATTGTATCTTCGAAAACCCAATTGGAGGGCATGAACGAGAACTCGTCCACAGATAAGTCTGAAACTATCGTATTCCTTGGAATTGATATGAGTGTTCGGAAATGGTTGAGTAGTGTACTAGGGGATCGCTATGACTATAGTCCTTGGTAATTTACCAAAGAAGAAAAATGATCTATTTGATATTATGGAGATTGTTCACGGAGGGACCGTTTCGTTTTTGTAGGTTGGTCCGGGCCTATGCTCTTTCCTCCAATTGTTCTTTTTTCGCTTTAGGAGGTGGTGTACAGGTAAAACAAACTTTTGTGTGCGCGTCATGGTATATCCCCATGGATTGGCGAGTTCCTATTTGGAAGGTTGCAATTTCTTAACCGCTGCAGTTTCCACTCCTGCGAATAGTTTAGCACATTCTTTGTTGCTACTATGGGGTCCTGAAGCACAAGGAATTTTTACCGCGTTGGTGTCAATTAGGCGGTCTGTGGACTTTTGTTGCTCTCCATGGTGCTTTCGCACTAATAGGTTCATGTTCGTCCATCGAACTTGCTTCGATCCGTTCAATTGCGACCTTATGTCTGCAATCGCATTACTCTGCTCCATTGCTGTTTTGTTTCAGTATTCTTGATTTATCCACTGGGTCAATCTGGCTGGTTCTTTGCACCTAGTTTTGGCGTTAGCAGCCATATTTCGATCATCCCTTCTCCAGGGTTTCAGATTGGACGTTGACCCATTTTTCCATATGAGGGGAGGGTGCCGGAGTATTAGGCGCTGCTCCTGCGAGCGCTATTTCATGGTGCTACCGTAGCAAAATACTTTATTCGAAAGATGGTGACGTGCAAATACATTCGTGGCTTTTAACCCAACTCAACCGAAGAGACATTCCATGGTCACTGCAACCGTTTTTGGTCCCAAATCTTTGGGGGGTGCTTTTTCCCCCATAAACGTTGGGTTTACCCTTTCATTTATGCTATTGGACCCGTACTTGTTTTATGGATGAGTTCTATTGGTGTATCGGGCTGGCTCTGACTCTACGTGCCTATGACTTGTTTCCCAAGAAATCCGTGCAGCGGAAGCTTCCTGAATTTGAGACTTTCGGACACCAAAAAAATTGTCCCTTAAAACTGAAGGTATTCGTGCTTGGATGGCTGGCTGCAGGATCATCCTCGATGAAACCTTATATTCCTGAGGAGGTTCACCACTTGGAAAACGCTCGTTATGGAACTTTAGCTTAGCTGGTCGTGACCAAGAAACCACCGGTTTCGCTTGGTGGGCGGGATGCCAACTTATAAATTTGTCCGGTAAACTACTTGTGCGCACTTAGCTCATCCGATTAATCGTACTTGGCGGGGCAATGACCTATTTGAGTGCTCATTTCGTACCAGAGAACCATGTATGAACAAGGAGTGATTTTACTTCCGCCCTAGCTACTCTAGGTTGTGGGGGTAGGTCCGGGGATAGGTTATGGACACCTTTCATACTTTGTTATCTGGATACTTCACTTAATTTCCTTCTGCAGTCCTTAGGCTTGGTGGTATTTATCAGGCGCTTCTTGGACCCGATACTCTTGAAGAATCTTTTCCATTCTTTCGGTTATGAGGAAAGATCGAAATAACATGACTACCATTTGGGTATCACTTATTTTGTTTTAGTCTAGTGCTTTTCTTCTAGTGCTCAAGGCTGTTTATTTTGGGCTATATGATACCTGGGCCCCTGGGGGAGATTTAAGAAAAAATTACCACGTGACCCTTAGCCCCCTTGTCATATTTGTGAGTTCTAAAATCTCCTTTTGGGGGAGAAGATGGATTGTTAGTGTGGACGATTTAGAAGATATATTGGGTGACATTTATGGTAGGTTCCATTTGTATCTTGGTGGAATTTGGCAATCTTAACCACCTTTTGCATGGGCCCGCCGTGCATTGTATGGTCGCGAGGCTTACCTTTTCCTTATAGTAAGTGTGCTTTATCTTCTTGTTTTATCGCTTGTTGTTTGTCTGGTTTAATATACCGCTTCTCCTAGTGAGTTTTACTGACCTACGGGCCAGAATCTTCTCAAGCTTCAAGCATTTTACCTTTCTAGGTCGAGACCAACGTCTTGGAGCTAACGTGGGATCCCTCAAGGACCTACTGGATTAGGTAACTACTAATGCTTCCCCGACTGGATAGATTATTTTTGGAGGAAACTATGCGTTTTTTGGGGAGCTTCGGTGCTCCCTGGTTAGTACCTCTAAGGGGTCCCAATGGTTTGGACGTTTGAGTATATCTTGGAAAAAAGCCTACAACCTTTGCAAGAACGACGCGGCAGAATATATAGCCATCTCCTTTAGGTTCTTTAAATCCGTGGTGTGGCGTAGCTACCGAGACACTTGCAGTCAATTATTGTCTCTCCTAGAAGTTGGTTGGCGACCTCCCATTGGTTCTAGGATTCCTTCTTTTTGTGGGGCATTTGTGGCATGCGGAAGGGCCGTGCAATCTGCATCAGGCTTTGAAAAAGAATCGATCGTGATTTTGGAACCGTTCTTTCCATGACCCCTCTTAGTTGAGATTTGCTTTCTTGTTCTTTTATATCTATTCTATTTTTTCCTGTCTGGCTCGGCTTATTTCGACCTAGCCGGGCCATCCTTTTTATGAAAGTAACGGGCCAAATGAATAAAGAAACCCCTTTATTCAACAAGCAAAAAAGGAGAGAGAGGGATTCGACCGCCTCGATAGTTTTCTTTGTTTAGAGCCTATACCGGTTTTCAAGACCGGAGCTATCAACCACTCGCCATCTCTCCCCGAGACAATTCTATTTTTATTCCTACAAATGAATATGATAATGAGTGATACACTAACCTATCGTAGAAAACTCCCAGTGCAAATCCATATTTCGATGTATCTATCTGTAGATTGTATACATAGATATATTCATGATCTCATCATTTCTTCTTTGGAATTAATACTAAACTCCCCTCGACTCCATGGCCGATAAAACTAAAGCGGTAAGGTCATAAGTTCTAAAGAATCAATTGATCATTGTCAAATCCCGACATGAGCTTTTTATTACAATTTTGACTAAGCTAGGATCAAATGGGTATATTCATTTTTGTAGACTTGGAGGATTACAAACAGGCTATTGCTTTTCCATGAGCTGTTTTTGCATTAATTGAGACTTCATCAGTCTTACTGATTAGGTTCCCCGTTGTATTGCTTCTTCTGATGGTTGGTTCAGTATAAAAATATTGTATTTTCCGGTACATCTTATGGATTGGATTAGTCTTTCGGGTAGCTATCGGAATTCCTCTCTCTTGAACTTATTTTTGTTATTTCCCCATCCAAAACTCCATTCCGTCTACCTTCTACTTCTAATAACTTTAATAATTCGGTTGTGAGACACATCAAGATCAATCTGCGTTCCAAAAAAATTATATTTCATTCTTGTATATGAATATTTGGCCCTGTAGCATATTATCCAGACGCCTATATGATAATATATAGTAATATCTGTGTGGACATATGCGTGCGTATCAGGAACGCAGAAAATGCGGATATGGTCGAATGGTAAAATTTCTCTTTGCAGGAGAAGATGTGGGTTCGATTCCCGCTATCCTCCCACGGTGAAGTAATGTATTATGATAAGATAAGAGATAAAATCAACTGAAATTCGAACTACTATGCTAACTATAAAAGATATTTTTTTTTTACAAAAAATGTTTGCCGGAGACAGGATTGAACCGTGACCTCAGGTTATGAGCCTTGCGAGCTACCAACTGCTCTACTCCGCTCTGACGAACCGGGACATTATGGACGAAGAAAGAATTGGATACGCCCCCTACCATATGCCGTACAAATGAATAGTCCTATTTAGTACGAATGGTAAAGAGGGCTCCTCTAGCTTCTATAGAATAGGTCGTAAGAGATTCATACCATACGAAAGGATTTTTCTCTTTACCAACTTGATCTTATTGGGCGCCCGGTAAACCAACATGACATGAACATTTCTCGAAGTATGTGTTCCCGGATAGCCCAAAGTCTCGATAGTTAGCTCGAGGTCTTCCAGTCAAAAACAACGTCGATGGAGACGTATAGGTGCCTATACGTGGTGGGGTTGCAATTGTCCATGAATTTCCCATTTTTCACTCAATGCTGGAACTTTGCTTATTTTTTTTTGGGAGGATCACGAATCAAAATGAGATTCTGTTCCAATTTCTGTCGCTTCTTCTCCTCTCTGACTCAAACTTTTTCTTGCCATATATATGTTCAGTGTCCTATTATTATCAATGATACAGTTCGGATCCTAGATGTACAAATAATAATAGTAGATCCTCCCTCTCCATCGAAACAATGAGATTGTTCTGAAATTACCAGTTACCCAAAATAAAAAAAAAAATAATACATAACTAATTAAAATTAACCAAATTTTCCTGAGTATAGGCAATCAAAAAGCTGCTAAGTGAATATTAACCTACGGAAAAGTGGCTAATCCAACCAATCTTCTTGCACATGTAAAGAGCCACTGGCTTATCTCTCATCGAATCAAATTAGGCCACTGGTGCGTTCATGATCCCATGCTAAAGTTTCATCAATTCCTGCAATATCCGCGCCAAGAAATTAAAACATAAATCCAGAGCCCAAACAAGATGTCCAACTAAGACATCCACGCCATACGGATAAACTATTCAACCAAAAGGATTATATCCCTTGTGATAAGTTGTGAAGAGTTTACCTATAGATAATGCTCTATCCCTCCATTAAATAATGGAAGATCATAAATATTGTTGAAACGTTACCCTCCATAAAGTGATGTGTTCCAATGCCATAAAAAGTAACCCCCCCAATGGTATTTCACTACGAGAGCACAAACTGCCAAATAACTGCATCCCAAGCATAACTATCACAAGTACCGCCGCCCTGGGTCCGTCGCAAGAAAAACTATAAAACCGAATCCTTTTTATCTGGCATTAACTTGGAACCATCGTGCATCTAAAGCAACCTTTGACTCAAATCAATGTATGTGTATGCAAACCTAGAGCAATAGCATTATGACCACGAAGTCCCCAGGACCTAATTGTTAAGAAGAGTGATTACTATTCGCAGTAACATCATTCAACCAGGCCTGGAACGGTAACCATATGCTTCGACCTGCATGAATGCTTGGCCATTCTGTTGAAGAAAGTACATCGAACCCATATGAAGGTCTTACACATGAGCGGGATTGTATCCAGTGGGCCAAATATAGGTTCAATCAGATTTGTTTTTCCGGGTACCAAAAGCGAGCATAACATCGTTATGACATAAAGGCCCAAGTATGGAACCCAAGAACAGGCTGGCCCCACTTAATGAGATAGATGATCTTCTTTTGTGTCAACATTCTTGCCAATACTATCCTCATGCTGTGCTGGATTGTAATCTCTATTGAAGAAGATAGCTGCCATGGCAAAGCTCCCTGTTCATGATAACACTGCGCTGTATTGTGATGAGTATATAACAGCAGCTGAGTAGTAAAGTCTTTGTGCTATGAATCAGAAGCAGTAAAATACATGTGTTGAGCCTACTAAGGAAGTAATAACCCCTAAGAGGCTAGAGCAAGACCTAATTGAAAATGAAGCGATTAGTTGATTGTTCAAAGACCCTTATGCCCAGAACTCCCTAATCGACCCCCTGGAGGAATAGTGTGTTTCTAAAAGACTTTGATACTGTGCCCCAATCCCGAAGTTAGTTCTATACATATGACCAGCGATCGGACAATAAATGCCATAGCTCAATGATATGATCAATATCGGTCGCCATAACTTTGCGTTTGTTTATGAAATCCCCCGAGAAGGGTTTTGAATGGCAGTTCTGTTCCTTGGTAAGTACCAAATAAATGGCTACTCGAACAGGGTTTTTGGCCATAAATATTTCCACTGACCCGTACAAAGTGGTCCCACAACCTTGAGGCTAGGTTAATACATCTAAAAAATTATTCCCTCTGACGTACTGTCCCCTGGATCCTGGAATAGCGACATGAAAATGTCCTGTCCACGCCAAAAACTCACTCCGAAAGCTCCTGACAAGGATGATTTAGACGAATTCGGCATTTTTTGAATCCACGAAAACGCTTGGTTCCTTTTGGTTGTAAGTGGAAACCAACTCCCCGGCTATAAGGGGAGATAGCAAAGAAATAATAGAAAAAGAGCTCCAGTGATAACGATCTTCATTAGTGCATATCCGATTGTAATACCACCACTATAACCCCGGAATAATCGTATTCACTTGGACCGGTAGCACCTCCTCGGTACCGGTCTTCTCGCTGGTTGACCAAAAATGAGGATCCCAAATTGCATGATCCATAGGTCTTACATGTAAGGTCTTTGTAACCATGACCAAAATTTCCCTTGCAAGCTACATGAAAGAGATTTCCGTACGCCAGAACATTATTCTACTTGCCCAAAGTTCGAGAAGCAAAAATGTTCTGATAAAGACCCGTTTGTTGTTTTCCCAGTAATTCATCATGACTCTCGAAGTCTGTTCGGAGCCATACCAAACCAAATACGGACGATGTGGGGTCCTGAGCTAATCCCTTGGCTCAACTCTGAAATCTTATGCATAATGCCTTCAAATCCCCTAGCCAGTATCCTACTGCAGATACTTCTTGCGAAGAAGATGCCCCATGTTGTGGCAATTCCACCACAGAAGTTAAGGGTTCTACTCCTCAGCACGTCCTTGTACATGCTCAGTCTCTAGCTGAGTTAGCAGACACTTGTTATTGTGTTATGAGCCCAAACGATGGTATTTCAATGAGTTCTTGCATCCACGGCCACTGAATAGAAACATTAAACTAAAGCCAACAAAATGAGCACCTAATAACAGAGACCATATCCAGATAATGAAAACCATAGAAAAGACTGAATTACCTAGATGCTGTGCCCATAAATCTCGAAGCCACCCATTAATAGTATGGAACTCTGCCAAAGTTTCCTCCTGTAATTATGAGTTACTGCTACCCCTTTATCACTTATAGTACCCCACCATCCGACTGGCATTTCCAACTGATGAAAATAACTACGGAAATCCATTGACATCAGAATATACCTAAAGAGACATGATCCCAGGCATATACTTGACATGTCCCCTCCTCTTCCGGTCCATCACAAGGAAAAAACGAAAACCAATATTTGTGCTTTAAATCAGGTATCAAACGGGAACTGCGAGCAAGATATAACACCTTCAGTAGTATCCAATACGTCACGTGATCGTAAATGCATGAATATGATTGGACTAGAAGTCTTCGGTTCCTATGGATAGTACAAAGCGACTTTGCCGCACTACTGCTACCAAATCACCACCTCCCCAAGTTAAGCTGTACTTGCTGTTTGCCCAGGAGCTGTTATCCGGGTGCTAAGCCTGTGTTTTTGTCCCATTGATGCAAGATGGGTTGGAATTGTATTCGTTATCTGAAAAACATATCTTGTGGACGCCCTAAAGCGCTCATGGTATCATTATGAATATACAAGCCAAACTGTGAAAACCCAGAAATATACATGCACATTAAGATGTGTATGATTGCTCGCGGTGTCTCATGGACACGATCTAATAGATCGTTGTATCGGAGTATTGGATCGTAATCTCTTACCATAAAAATTGCTGCATGTGCAGCAGCACCAACTATGAAACCCACCGATCCACATGTGATGGTGTGAACCACGAAAGTTGTTTAGCCATCGTCACTAGCTAGGTTAATGGATAGGGATGCATGGAATACATATGGCTTTGCACAATAATGGTTAAGAGCCTAACATGCCAGGTTACAGAGATAATTGGCATGCCACACGTTTTTAGATTTCATAGAGGTCCTTTATGGTCTGGCCTGTAAATGTAACTTTAGAGCCTCTAACATGTCTTTATTCCATGACCAATGCCCCAGTTGGTTCTCTAACATTGACCAGGATCCAAAAGAGATTGCAATACTAAATGATGGTGTGCCATACTCGGTCAGCCAAGACCACCTGTTATTGGGGTCCAATCCTCCACGAAAAGTAAGAAATTCCGGCGTATTTGGACCAATTCAGGTGAAAAGGGGTTGCTCCCTCGGCAAACGGGGATAAAGTTGATCCACAGGTCCCCGATTCAAGATAAAGTCATGAGGATGGTATCTCTTTAGGATCAACTCCAGCGGTCGAGAAATTGGTTAATCGGTAAGATACATTTATTGGTGTCCCGCCCAAGAAAGAGACCCAAGTCCTAGTAACCGCTAAGTGGTGCTTAACATAGATTTCTACATCTTTGAACCAACCAATTTGGGGGCGGCTTTGTGATAATGTACCCAACCAGAACAGCATTACCGATGCAAAGACCAATCGCAACTGGCGGTACAATAGAGTTTAATTCCTAGTTATTCCAGATGCTCGCAATCTGAAAAAATCCTGAGGTTATTTGTATTCCTCGGAACCTCCCCCACATCACCATTCAATATTTCTTGACCTACTATTGGCCAAACTACTGGGCACTGGGGGTGCAATGTGATTATATCACTTAGCCATGCTTCATACTTGGAAAACGGGCGCCATGGAGCGTCCATGGCCACTCAGCAAAGAAAGATAATGGAGAGTTGACCCAAATGAGCACTAATACTTTTCGAGAGATCTCCTCCAAATCACTGGTATGACTATCGAAATCGGTTGAGCATCGCATGTAGGTTCCATATCCAAGTTGTCGTATCAGGGGGCCCTTGAGCTATTGTTCTTGAGAATGGCGGGTCTGGCCCATTCCTCGAAAGACGTTTTACTGGGATCCCTACTACAACAATTTTCACTTCTGTTTCCGGGGCGAACGAATAATCATTAAGTCCTCCTCTTTCCGGACAACACATACAAGAGACCCGCCAACAGTTTTATGAACCTCTGAAAGCTCGCTATTTTATTTATGTTATGTTATCCCTTTCTTTCCTATCTCCCTCCATCTATTTTATTTAGTTATTCACTAGCAATTATTAGTTATTCACTATAGGCAATTATGATATTGAAGTCAATCCGATGCAGTGGTCGGAGCTATTATGACATAACGCTTAGTTGGCCCACGACCCCCTTTCTCGTGGAAGTCCTTTCCCAGCATGACAAAAAACATTTTTTTGTGCAAACTAGTGTAACTGTATATCTGAATGTATAAATACCCATATGAACGGACTTCCATGGAATATCTTATTCTTTACTCTAAATTAAATCACAATACCATGCATTAGAATTAATAAGATCCTTCCTATATCTTATCTGTATTTATCATTCGAAGGTACCTTTTATAGCTTTATTAGTTTTAATTTCTATATGTATTCGGATCATTTATCCCTACAGATACCATCAATGATTTTAGAAGGAAGGGATTAATAAAATTCTTGATTGGAATCTTTTCAATGGGCACGATCTATTTTATTTGATTGGAGGGATCCAACAACTAATTTTAATGAATTAAAAAAGAGAGTGTTTTTAATTTATTCGAACGCCTCGTGATCTTCACCAAGTTCTGTGCTTCAATATAATTACCTGGACTAACGCGCTATAGCTTTGTTCCATACTCATTCAGAGCAGCTTGATCGAACCAATCCTCCGCAATTTCAGAATCACCCTTAGAATGGCCTGTTTCTCCCCGGTGCGAATAGGTGGTTCCTTCCCTGACGAACCGTACTTGAGAGTTTCCTACCTCATACGGCTCGCAATCGATTTCTGTTTACTTGCGCCCCATCTTATCACCCTATGATACTGAATTTATTTGTCATAAATGTCTCCCTTTTTTCCCATTTTTGGTGGGTTAGCCAAGAATTAAGTACATAAGTTTACAAACTCTAAGTTTTTGATTCAATAACGTTTTGTCTTTCCTCCCACCTCAGAGAATGACGCTAGATCGCCCCTATATCCTATAGATCGTTTTTATATAGGTTAGATTTTCTGAAAGGTAACTATCTCGGTTTCATATATGAAATTTATATAGATATAGAATCTTTGAAAAGACTTTCCGCCATGAGATAAGAAAAAAAACTTACTATCTTGTGATCTATTCTACACCGCTCCAATACTTTAGTGGTCTCGAACTCTATTACATAAGTTGGATGCCTACTTTTATCCCGTATTATGGCCATAAGTAAGCAAAGCAGTTCTTAACTCTATCGACCAATAGTTTGTTAATTGATCTTTACGTTGCTATTCTCATCAATTAAATCCTTTATCCATAGAGTATAGTATATAGGCTGTATCTATTCTTCCTATTTTGGTTCGGTGAATCCTTTATTTGCTACAGCGGATAAAAATCGTTGCTTTAGACGATGCATATGTAGAAACGCCTATTTTTTCTAGTCTTTTACGAGTCGATGGTGATCTGGTTTTTTCCTTTCTTTTCTAATAGTGGAATAGTCGCACTGATGAACAATCACGGGCCATATTATTAAAAGCTTGTTGTAAGAAATGGTTTCGTTCTAGTGCCCGAATAAGATCCAAGCCTTGTATGCTCTCTCCGTTGCTTGTGTGTATAAGGCCTATGTTATAGAGTATATACTTCGATCATAGGGATCAATTTCTGGTCGCGTGAGCTTCATAATAATTCTGTAAAGCTTCCGCATATTCCTTCGGATTGAGCCCACATCCGTTACGGTCGTTCATTCTATTCAAAGACTCTCCGTTTTTTTTCCAGAACCTACTGGATTTTCATTTCATACGGCTCCTCCCGTCCTGTGCATAGTACTAAAGGAATAATTCCCGGAATTAAAATTCACGATTCTCATTCTGAACTGACAGGAGCTGGTTAATTTTTACAAAGAATTTCTAAGCCACCTTCTCCGCAAGAAGTTTTTTTCTCAACACCAATGGTAGTATTAGTGCTAGATGAAATGGTAACCTCCGCAATGTCTTTGTCCCTCAACGCCCCCTATTTCCAGTAATTAGTCACTCAACGATCTTTGATGGTATACGGTACCCAAAGTACGAACGAGAGGTGTTTGTTGTCCCAACCATTCGTGTTATCCCCGATACGATACGAAAAGGTAATTTCTCACAAAGTTTTTGTGTTGTTGATTCCTAGGTGTAAGTGCTGGTCTTCCCCATGCCGCCTATTGGTACTTAGTGAGTAGGATTGCCCCGCAATACGAACCTTATGGTTGTAACCTTTTTGCTCCAATACTAAATCGCATTGAAGCATCTGCTGCTGCATCCATCGAGGATACACGACAAGAGGAATTGTTCTATCTCCAAACTTCACCTTCACCACTGCGGTGAGTTTTTATTTCAACAAATTTGGTTCTTTCTATCCCGAATCGTCCCTTTTCGTTTCTCGTAATACTGAGGACGATAGACGAAAAAAAAAAAAACAAGAAAAAGAAGAAGAAGTCAAATCTCACCATCCGGAATAGGGTAAATGCCTTTTTTTCCTCCGGCAGTTTTCGGAATTATTCGTAATAAAGATATTGGCTACATTGAAGAGGTCTTATCAATAAATTTTGCATGGTATGCGAGATCTAGGATCATTAACAATCCATTCTCATTCTATAATTCTTTTCATTACCCCGAGGGTAATGATCTCTGCAACCTAAAGGAATTGTACATGTACGAAAACTAACATAAAAACAGACTAAGTCCTAAAAAGATGTGTACCTTTTGTTCAAATTGTCCCTTGTGTTGGATTGGACACGAGCGTAGGAACTATTGGAGGTATTTCATTCAATTTCGTAGTAATCCACTGAACGGAACTATTACTATGCCATCTAAGTTGAATACAAAGGACTTTTTTTTTGTGATTCTGATACTCGGAATTTTTTGATTTGGTTATAATCCAAAGAGGAAAAGAATGAAATACGGCATAAAAAAAATGAGTAAGTAAGGTGCATCCATTTTGTTTTTTGTTTGCATAACTAGGTACGCCATGCCATAATACAATTGAATATAAATCCATGGACGATTCACAAATTTGTACTAGAATCTAGGGGGTAGCTGATGAGAGAAGTTGTTGTTTGAGAAATAGGAACATTTATTTGAAAGGAATTATATCCTATGGAACCATTCATCAGTCTACCATACTGGAATAATATGAATGACCGCTATTCACTCGGTTTCTGGTCAATAATAAGATTATGTAGGAAAGATGGCCTAGGGTCAGGCGTAGCATATGGAACTGCTATGTAGGCTTTTGTTTACCGAGGGTTCGAATCCCTCTCTTTCCGTTTTCTTCTCTTATTCCCCAACGTTACTGAATCACAATAATCATCAAATAACAATTGATACATCATCCAACAAGAGGACCTGACTTTTTTGATAGAACTTCTCTATTCCTAATTACATTACTGTGGTACGTCAATACAAATATCGAAAAAGAAGAGCAAAAAAATCTTACGGCTGTACCATTTGTGATACGTGAATGAGAAAAATCGGAGCAAGTCCCTAGATCTATTTTATTTTATTTTCGGCCAAAAGAGACAATTCTCGAACTTTCTTTGTTATTCGTTGTTCCAGTCTGACGGGAATAATATTCTACGACAACAACTCATTTATTTCAAATCGATCCATTTACTATCTATATGATTTACTACGCCTTTATATTGCATTTAGTCAAATCAATTGTTTTTGGGCAATCCTCGGGGGGATACAGCAATAGAATTTTGAATCATAGCTTTCGATCTTTGTTTCGCCTTCGTAGTAATAATATCTCTTGGTTTTTACAACGATAACTTGGTCTATCCACTATACGACCATTAACTAAATAGTCTATGTTAACTCTTGCCTGGCTCCAGGAATGGGCGAAGCCATACCCAATCGGAAAAGGATGTTATCCAAACCTCTCAAGTATGGTAGAAAACCTGACCTGTTTTGACCCTTTTGGCTTTTCCAGCGATATGCCCATATTCTAAGTAATTGTCGATCTTGTCGAGACCTAATGAAAACCTTTAATTTCTGTTTTTTCTCTTCTGACGAATACGATACTCTGCATCTTTTTCCCAAACGCAATTTGTTTTTTAAGATCACTTTCCGAGATCTAGGTCTTTTTACTAGTTCGTCCTGGTAAGCCGCCATAGCGTATTTTGTTGAAACGAGGTCCGCGTAACGAACAAAGACTCCTTTTTTTATTTTATTGATTTTATTGAAATTTCATTTTTCAGAATAAAACATGAAAACTGAACTATAATTAAACTGAACTAAGGGATAACAAAGCACAAGCTAATTTACCGAATACTACAAAGTCAATAAAATAATTGTATCAATATCGTATTTTTTTGTATATATAGGAAATTGCGCTCCGTTTTTCATGATTTGTTCGGTGAGAGAGATCGAAAATTGTTCCATACATTTTTGGTCATGGTTGCAATGTAACCACACGACATAACATATGGGAAAGGAGATAGAGATTAGCAATCACACGGAAAAAAAATCGCTAGAGAAAAAGCCGGCGATCGAGTCGAACCGATGACCATCGCATTACAATGCGATCTCTAACCTCTGAGCTAAGTCGGTCTTTCACATCACATAACAGAAATAGATATAGAAATTGAGGAAACTACGTATTTTAGCTATTACTGATCTTATCTATTAGCTATTCGTTTAATATAACATGACTATAACTATATACCTATATAGTCTAGAGTTCTATCTAGTTATATAATACTTAGTATCTTCTAACTATAATACTATCTAAACTTATATACTATAACTAACTATAACATAACTACTATAATAATAATTCTGATATGTCTTTCTGACTATTCTAACTATATCTAACATAATCTACACATGATGTCTTTATGAATTTATATTAATTTAATTTAATTTATTTAATTTATAGTTATAATTTACTTTATATTCATTAGATAGAATGAATAAAAATTTGAAATTGGAAATTTTATTAGAAAAAAATCTAATTTTTCTTAAAACTAATTATTTTTTTTAAAGCGTTATAGAAAAATTATAGGACTCGTAATTATAGAAATCATATCATAGGTCATATGAAGTTAAGTTTTATTATTTAATTATAGCGATAGCGACTCGGTCCAAGATAAAAAAAGATAGGATAAAGATACAAGCGAAATGAAAATGAGACATTCCCTGGTTGATTCGAACAGAGAATAGGACAAAAAAAGAGAATGAATATCGACCGTGCCACTATTCCCAAAATCGCACTGTAACAATGAAAGGGAGGGAGAAACATATATATGTGGGCTATATCTATCCCTATTGGAATTGTCGGATACATCAATGATAGAATCGATTTCTGATTTGAAACAAAGGTTCATATCAATATACATGAACTGATGGAGGATTAGCCAAAAAAATCAAACAGCCGCCACACTTTCAATATAGGAAATTCATTATCTAACGAATTCAACGGGTCCAAACAAACAAATAATGAAAAAGATAGTTGAATTCCAACTAGATCTTGGTATCAAGGGGAGTATGGCTAAATCGGTAACGCTACGGACTTGATTGGATTGAGCCTTATATGGAAACCTGCTAGTGGTAACTTCCAAATTCAGAGGAAACCCTGGAATTGAACAATGGCAGTCCGGAGCCAAATCCTTATTTGAGAAAACAAAGGTTTATAAACTAGAATTGCAAAGATAGGTGCAGAACTCAATTTAAGCTGTTCTAACGAATGGAGTTGCCTACGTTTTGTTGGTAGCTGGAATCCGTCGATCACATTACAGAAAGATGTCCATATACCTAATACTATGTAACAACTGCCCATACTCAAACATTAATCATGACCCGAAATCTTATATTATATTATATAAATTATAATATAAAAATTAATAATATGAAAATTCATAGTTATTATAACCATTTCAATGGAGTTGAAGGAAGAATCGGAAGATTCCAATTATTAAATCATTCTTCCAGAGTTTGATAGATCTTTTTGAAAACCTGATTATCGACGAGAATAAAGAGAGAGTCCCATTCTACATGTCAATACACAACATAAATTTATATAAAGGAAAATCCGTCCGACTTTAAAAATCGTGATGGTTCAAGTCCCGCTATCCCCAATAAAAAGCCTATTTTCCCTTCCTAAGTTATTTATCCTCTTCTTTTTTTCATCCGTGGTTTCATTCAACAAATTCAGCTATCTTTCTCATTCACTCTACTCTTCTTTCCCAAACGATCCGAACAAATCTTGGATCTTATCCAATTTGATAGAACCTGTACAAATGAACATATATGGGCCAAGAATCTCATTATTGAATCATTCACATTCCCAGATCATTATCCTTACACTTACTTGTCAAGTTTTTTGACTACTTTTTATCCTTTAATTAACATAGAACACAGTACTCCACTAGCTTATGCACGTGAAATGGTCGGGATAGCCAGTTGTTAGAGCAGAGGACTGAAAATCCTCAGTGTCACCAGTTCAAGCGGTTCCTGACACCGTAAATAATGTATCGTATAGGATATCTACAAATTAATCGAGATAGATCGGGCGTTCATCGTTCCTAGAGCATGATACGTATTTACTCATCTAGAGTGTTACATATTTTACTCATCTGATGTATATATGTAATAAACCTCCTTTGGGGGATTGGTAAAAATATATGTATGATGGTTATGGTAAAGAACAAGTGAGATTATGGGGGGCTCCCGTTCTTTTGTCTTTCTTGTTTCTTCATACTGTCTTTCTCTCATTCAAAAAGAATATCAGTCCTTCATCCTATAGTCCAAAATAACAATAAATAAGTAAAAAAAAAACTTAAAAGTCGGAGGAGTAAAAGATAGCATCACAAAGGCACTTCAGACACAGTAAACAATACAATCCACTCCCTTTTCATTTCTTTCCATTTCATATTTTTTGACATTATTCCATTTCTTCACCTCTTGCTTACGTTACTTTCCGTGGTCCATCTACATCTAAGTAATGTTATGTGCGCGGTACAAAGGCATAGTGCAGAACTCTTTGATTCTTCCCATGTTCTGCTTCATACGAAATGATAGATTATTCCAAATTGGGGAATATAAATGAAGTTGTTTTTAGGTTATCATATAACGAATTAAAGTACGGTTACTTGCGTCTATTAGAACGGAACGTAACAATATTCCTTCACTTGAAAGAAAGCTGGAATAGTGTATAGTCGTTAAGTAAACATTAGTTTTTATCATTTAATGAGCATCTTGTATTTCATAGAAATGGGGGTCATAAGTCCTTACGTCGGGCCAACCTAGCCAACTTTCCGGCATCCAAATACGTTTAAGGCGTGGATGATTTATCATAAGGATTCCACCTATCATAAGAGTCAGGTTCTTGAAAATCAGCACTTCTCCAAATCCAGAAAACAGACGGATACTAGGATTATTCATTGGGGAAAATACTTATGCATACCTCTTATGGTTTAGCTCTACCATACTGTATTCTCGTAAGATGATACACACTGGCTAAAAATCCGCCTGGTGCTACATAATAGGCACACTGGGAGCGTAAATATTGTCACCATATACATTGAAATGACAGCAATGGACTCCAATCCTGGTTTTATTTGGAAAGTTTCTTATTCTCGGCAATCAAAGACCAAAGATATATGAAATAAATAATGGTTGAATAACATCAGATCAACGAGCCTGCTGCATCTTCTTGATCTCTCCCACATTGGTATTTGTAGAGTATTTCAATTTACAATGAAATTTTTAAAATTGACCCTTTCTTCTTATTCTGCACAAAAGAACCTTACGTGTCTGATGCATAATTCATGGGGAGATCACACTGAACTGGGATTTGAAAATGTTTCAGAAGGTATCTCTGAAGTGCTGAGTGATTGTAGAGCAATTATTGATCATAATTTCCAGTATGATACTGCGTCGAAACACAAAATTGTGATTAGGTAGTAAAACATCGATTTTCCGTTGAGACACAGTTCTATTCTTCAAAAGATTTCTCGAGATATTTTTACGAAGTTGCGTTATAGCATCATAACGCTCGGTTTAGGTGGGCAGCCCAGGCAAATAGACACGGACAGGAATTAGCTTATCGACTCCCACGAACAGTAACCTTTTTAATTTTAAAAAGAAGCAGTTCCTGAAACATCCTCCTTAATGTACAAGCTCCCATAGAATGACATATTTTGGTTCGGATTTGCTCAATAATCTACTAAAGAAGGAGACATTTTCATGTTCCTGTGCCGGCTGTTAAAATAGGTTGCCTGTCAGGACTGATCTTGGTACCAATACATAACGATCAAAGTCGAATCTGCGAGCCTATTCCTGAAGAAATTTCAATGAAACAACAAATGGTACAGTATAGAAGCGGCCATAAACTGGAAAGCGTGACAATTCGAGGGTAAGATCATTCAAGTATGTTGAAATAACTGAATTGGTAATTGTTTTGTCAACTAAGGGAAACTCAATCAAATTCTAACTCTCAATGTAATCTTTCCTTCATTTTTATTTGATGTTCATGAATTAACGTTTGATATGGCGTATGTATACATACGTTGGGTATAGGACCATCGCGTTTCTGTAATTTTGATAGACGGATTCCAGCTAACCAACAAACGTAGTCAACTCCATTCGTTAGAACAAGCTCCATTGCGTCTCTTCACATCTTTTAATGCTAGTTTTAGAAACCTTTGTTTTCTTTCCTGTCAAATAAGGATTTGCTCAGGATTGCCCATTTTTAATTCCAGGGTTTCTCTGAATTTGGAAGTTACCAATTAGCAGGTTTCCATACTAAGCTCATCCAATCAAGTCCGTCGCTTCTAACCCGATTTCGCCATATCCCCTTTGCTACCAAGCTCTAGTTGGAATTCCAACTATCTTTTCATTTTATTTTGTTGTTTTGGACCCGTTGAATTCCGTTAGATAATGATTTTCTTTTGAAAAGTGTATGCTGC
>PYDT01000329.1:0-17500 GCA_004837865.1 Musa balbisiana
GTTTTGTACAATGAAACTGTACAACACTTTTGCAAAGGGATGTAGCTCAGCTTGGTAGCGCGTGTGTTTGGTACAAATTCACGGAGGTTCAAACCGTCATCCCTACCTTTACTTCTCCCATGGCATTAACGAGGGATTCATTGGATCGATTAAAAATTGGACTAATCTTCTGGTCTTGCATACTATATGTATGCAAGACGTATTGTGGGTTAGAAAATTACTTTATCTTTACAGTACAGTCGTATCTCCTTCATAAGGATAAGAAGAGCGCTCTTATTTCAGTTCGGTAGAACGCGTGGTCCTCCAAACCCGATGGTCGTAGTTCAAATCCCAAGAGCGTGATTTGTTTATATTTGCTGTCGAATCACAATAAAATAGTTAACAACACAAAAGAGGTTGAATTGTAACTTGAAAACTTGAATTGAACCGCCTCCCTTCAGAGGTCAATCAAAAAAGAAAGAAATATTCTCAATCAAGGTCCAACTGATCACCAACTTGCTATATTGTAATATGCGGTTACGAATAATCCTGCTAAAGTATAGGAATTTAGACCTAAGACGATCCCAATAGAAAAACTTCAACTCATTTCGGTTGGTTATAGGGGATACAAAGAAAGGTACGACTATCGCCTAAATATTAATCGAAATTATCCGTGATCTCAATGACCAAGAATTGGCCCCCAAAATTGATGTGCGAAAGAACCATAGATACCCGGAAGCGCAGAGAAATATCGTTTTTTATCATTTTTCATTCAATTCATTTCAACTAATCGTATTTGTTCAACCAATAATAGAGCTGGGTTAGAGTTATGCATCCGTATAAAAACCGAAATAACTAGTTATAGTAAGCATCGAAAGAGCTAAATTAGATATGTTCTTTTGCTACATATGTTATAAAACACTTACCTAAGTTTCATTTTTACAAATCCGACGCACGAAAAAATTAATTGACCGAATTAGTTTAGTTCCAATGAATTCTGATCCTCAGTCCATTATCGATAAGACTGAACTAGAGTGGAACAAGGTAAGAAAATGCGATTCATCGGGCTGTACATTGACCGTGATCCTTGATTCGTAATCACAGATCATTGTGGAATTTGTGTGAGTTGAATCAAGTAATAGTAAAGTAAGTAAAAATATAATGTATAAATAGTAACAGTAATAGTAATAAGAACTGTGCCGTGTAACTTCATTCAAAACTTAAATTCCTTTATAGACTTATACTTAAATATAAAATTAAATATTAAATACATTAATAATTAATAAAATTTATAAGTAATTTACGTACTTGTTGGCATAAAAGAATTGGATTTGAAAATTTTCCATTTTAATCATTTCCCTTTCTATTTCAATAGGATCTAATCTTTGTGGAACGAACGGCCGAACTATTTACCTTTTATTTATTAACTCATTGGACTCAGTACATAATAGGTTGCTTTAATTGCCCATAACATAATATTTCGATGAAAAGCAAAGGTGTCCCACGATCTATCGAAAAAATAAAACCTTTACTTTATTTTTAATTTTTATATTTTTTATTCTTTTTTTTCAGGTCCCCTCGATTCAAAGACGAACAACTTCCAGTATCCTTTTAGATTCTATATGCTGCTGTCTTTCCATATCATGGAGTTCCATACTTCTCGTTTGGTCAAGAAAGAGCCTTGTTTTGGATCTAATACATAACGGTTGCATCACGAATTGGTTTGTTCCAACTGGTTCTGTTTCTTTCACTAATATAGTAATTCTGTTTCTTTCACTAATAGAGTATATACTATTGTATTTTGTATTACAGTATATTTATTGTATTATACGACCAACCAATTACTTGAAATAAAAAGATTTGAACAAAAAAACTTTTAACCCAAAATGGGTTTATTATAGATTTTCGCATACATATAATTGAATTGTGTGAATATTATAATATGTTTCCATAAGTGAATATTCTAATATGCTTCATAAATTATTGGACCATCGATTCAACGCTTTTCCAAGATCTTTACTTTCTATTACGAATCCGAATCAATAAGGAAATCCAATACTTTAAGGGCATTTGAGTAATTTTTAGGATCTATTGAATACATAGAGTATGCATAGACAAGGAACAAAAAAAGAAGAAAAGAATTATGAGCTTTCGGTACCGATCGAGACTGCCGTTGCTGTGCCCCCACCCCCCCCCCCCCACCCACCCCAAGCCCAAGAGGAAGGATAGCTATACTGATTCGGTATACTTGAAATAAACCTTTGGTACAAAATTGACGATCTCACAAAGATGCAATATCAGTAGTTTTCCATTACTGATCCCATCTTTCAATGAATCGATTCCCTTTTTTGAATGTACAAAAATTTGTGAGCTCAGAATGTCTGGAAGCACGGGAGAACGTTCTTTTGCTGGATATTATTCCCAGTATTCGTACGGTCATTCATAGCATTACTATACCTTCCCTATTCATTGCGGGTTGGTTATTCGTCAGTACGGGTTTAGCTTACGACGTGTTTGGAAGTCCTCGGCCAAACGAGTATTTCACAGAGAGCCGACAAGGTATTCCATTGATAACCGGCCGTTTTGATTCTTTGGAACAACTTGATGAATTTAGTAAATCCTTTTAGGAGGCCCCCAATGACCATAGATCGAACCTATCCAATTTTTACAGTGCGATGGTTGGCTGTTCACGGACTAGCTGTACCTACCGTTTCTTTTTTGGGGTCAATATCAGCAATGCAGTTCATCCAACGATAACCGAATTTTTAATTATAGAGCCTGACACAATCAAACCCGAATGAACAAAATGTTGAATTGAATCGTACCAGTCTATACGGGGTTTATTACTAATTTTGTACTTGCTGTTTTATTTTCCAATTATTTCTTCAATTGAAAGAAAGAAAGAGAATTAGAATTCTCTTATCCCATTCGGAAAGATACCATCCTCATAATTATCCATGACTGTTTTTGTCTCTAGCATGACCATTTGAGAAAATGTGGAGGAAAGTAGGAAAGGCCGATACTACTGAAGGATCCTCTTTGGCTTGTTGTAGCTGTAACTTGATATTCCTTGATCGTTTAATAGGTGTTTTCTTTACGGGTCCATTCCGGGTTGGTTCATTCTCTAGTAATCGAGTAACGATTGTAACATGAAAGAGTAAGAAAAGACTCAACGGGACTATCGCTCTATTAGAACAAAGGAGGGTAAGTTCCGTTGAGGTTTTTTCTTACTCTTAATGAAGTAGGAAATTTTTGATCTATTCCAAACATACAAATTGGCCCAGTCAACAGAAATCACAATTATATCGTAAAAATGAAATGACAAAAGGTCCTGTGCCTGATGTTTCACCACTCTATTCTTTTGTTTCTTAATATGTTTTTGAAGAATTGAACTCTATTGTTGATTCATCGTCGCTGTTCTTCCTTTCCTCGCAAATATTAACTCTTATAAAGAACCAAGAAAAGAGTAACAATGGATTTTCTGAATAATACATATTATAGATTCTACGCATGAACTCCTGGCAAATCAGTTTCAACTAACTACTAATCATTTCGATAATACTATCTAATCGACTACTCTATAAAACTCTATAATATAAATTGTTTGGAATAATTTCTCTTGAATATTTCTCTAAGTTTCAAGTTTAATTTAATTGAGAAGTTCCTTTGTTCAATCAATTATTCCCTAATCCTTTCTCCCCTTTGTGTTGTCCACAACTGTCCTATGACTACACCAAAGAGTCTGGTGGACCCGGAAAAGAAAGGAATGTAATCGTGGACGAACAGGAGAAAAAATAATTATTAATTTTCGATATACGACGACACAAGAAAAATGGATTTTTCCGCCTTTTTCTTGTGTCGAATAGAAGACTTCTAAACTAGTAATCCTCCTAAAGTGATTTCTTTTTCATTTTTCCCATCCTTGCTCTGATTCTCTTTCGTTGTATGTCTTATTGTCTATTACTAAGAATAGGATACAGAGTATGATTCCAGACATCCCGCAAAACGAAAAAACAAAAGTATAAACAAAGCCACCAAAAAGGTACAAGATTTTGTGATCATACATAATTGTATTGATCAAAAAAGGCGGGCGCTTTTACAACTTGTGTAAGGAATCTCTGCAGCCTAGAATTTCATTTCGTACAATTGAACCTTTTCAACGTTGCTTTTTAAGACCAAAAAACACTTGTGCCAAAATACAGATGCCAAGAAAACATAAAGACCTTGGACCCGTAATGGGTCTTGGAAGCACTATTTCTCATCTTCCCGACAAAGCCTCCCACATTGGATTGCCTTTTAATGGTTTATCAACTTATGATTCACCCTCGAAACAAGAAGTTCTGGTCCTGGAGGTATAATTCAACACTTGATGTCCTCCGATGCACACATGGTTATTTCATATCCCTTGTTCCTTGTTCTTATACGTACTATTCTCTTTTAGTATACCTGCTGAGTAGCATTATAGACTGTATTGTTATCTTTTGCTACCATCAGGAAATCTGACCCCTTCCTCGTTCCCACCTACGTATATGGATATGTAAGAAGTGAACTCATTCTTCGTAGCAGGTCGGTGAAAGATGGGAAAGACGATTTCACTATATTTCGGACCGGAACAGGACCTATCCACATAATATTTCTTTTATTGGACGATAACTCTGAAAAGACGCTTCCTTCTTTCTTTCACTCAGAAAATACGATCACGGGTGCCATTTTCGAGAAAAAAAAAAAATCCGCCCCCGTCCTGTAAAATTGCGAAATCCCCCACATTCAAAGTCCCCTTTTTACCTTGAGCACTGCACTTGTTTTCAGTGTTATCATAGTATCGCACAACTGCTTCAATACAGTTCAGGAACACAGCGGCGGAACTTCAATATCCACAGGGTTTATTGCTAAATGGAATTGGCACATTACAATTCGTCCCGTTTGCTTCTTGCGTTTTCGATAACCCGCCTGCGCAAAATAATGGGATATCATTTGAAATGATGGCCCTAGTTTATGTACATATACCTGACGATAAGAAAGGCTCGTCATCTCTTCCTTACCCAAGCAAAAAATATTTTTATTTTGCATGTCCAATCATTGCTCCCGAATTGCTACAATAAATTAGAATAGGTACTGTATAGTTCCCCTATACACGAGTCGTCAGTACTGGCATAATTGTACTGGAATATAGACGAATCCTGAACAGATAAAAGTATAAAGAATAAGTAAAATTGAAAATACTTTCTTTATCCACAAAGAAAGATTCTGATTTGATGATAGAATAGTATCAACGATTCTTTATTCATTCATTGAATGATAAATTACTAAAGCGAATGAGATACACTATTTAAAAACTTAAGATCCCATAGTTCACAATTGTACTAGAATAACTGGAAAAGGTGGAAACAAGACCAGATATAAGTTTGATCGTTCTGACCAATCCAAAATCGTTGTAGACCGACGCTATCATTAGTTTCCCAACATGGGTCGAGTGAAATCCGATCCATAATCAGTAACTAAAGACTAGAAAAGCTTTTGAGTGTTCACTTTAAAGTATAGAGGAATTCCTGACCCAAGAATTAAGAATGACGAGTTCTTCACTTACTCATAAGAAATAACCACTTAGAATAGCGAAACAGATGATATTTTCGAGAAATGCAAATGATATGGAGATCCATCATGGTGTGCTGTGACTACTGTAATTGTTTCCTTGTGTATTCCTATATGAGTTTTTTGTATATGCTTTCCGGGTAACTGTCTTTAATCATTATTCGTCCATAGTGAATAGTTCTTTCTAATTCTGAATCTTTCCAGAACGTTTTCTACTGAATCTGACAGGCAAAAAATTTTCCGGGGTTGCCTAGTTATTCCACCAATTAGTAACCCAAGTTCAGACATTTATTAAATGAAGTAAAGCACCCACCAGGACCGGCAAAAATCTATAGACGCGAGAATATGTAGGGAGGCCCATGCTTTCTTTTTTTTTCATTTTTTTTTCTGTGACTTGAATTGTAATGGAACCTGCTTCATTCGGTGACTCTATCTGATCGGATATTTCTTTGGAAGCACGAGTTTTGTATAACAAGGGTGACCTATGTTCTATGCCTTTCCTATTATGGTGTCCTAATTTTATTTTTTTTATTTAATTTAGAAGAATAAGACATAGAATAAAGTCCTTTTCAGACAATGAGAAAAAAGAAATAAGAATATTATGTCCGGATATCTCAGATGTGGGCAAATTTGGACCAATTTTAATTTTCATTTGTTCCTTTCGATGAATCTCTAAACCGCACTTGAAAGTAACGAATCGAGTTTTCGAGACAAAAAACTCCCCCTGGACAATCCTTCTTGTTCAATGTTTCACACTTCTAAACGCAAAAAGGGATCAATTCCAATCTTGGGCCTAAAAATGCATTCTGTATTATACAATACATGTCGGATGTTTCAGTTTCCTCCCCCATCTTGCGAAAATATTTTTCTTCATTTTAATCTTCACTCAGTTCGTTTCAAATCTTCACTTGGTACGCCAGAAATAGGCCAATTCGCAGCTTTTTGTTCAATTTCTCGTGAGTAAATTCTCAGCAGTACAAGTCCAGGGGATGGCTCCTTGGCCTCTGATTTCCAATACAGGACACGACGAGGATAAAGACCCCTTACCCTCTATTCTGATTGGATTGGATATCTCTCATAAAACGAAGGAAGATGCGACGAAGATTTATTCAGGAAATCCCACGAAAATCACACTATTCCTTTTTTCTAATCGAATCGGTCTAACCCTACCTACATTCCATCGAAATTGTGCACCACAAATACGAGCTAATGAATAGACCCGGCGTCCCGTAGAAAGACAGCACGAGCCCTTGTGGAAAAAAATATTTGCTGAGATGGCATATACGGATATCATTCCTACCAAGCTACTTGAAAGTTCCAACCACTAAGAACCTAGTGACCTAAAGAACGGATACAGGAGGCCCAGCAAAAATTACTCGTTTTTTTTCGAGACACCAACCCGTTATAATTTCTATCGGGCATATCTGTTTTCTGATCGCCAATTCGATACTATCTTAGATCCATTGCATTCGATTGAATTGAGCGAATACGCCAGAATAAATTTACTTTAGCCTTTTCTTGAATCCCTAAGTAACTTGTCATCAACTAGCACTATTCTGATGTAAACATTAGGATATTGGTTAGATACATTGACTTTCATTAAATATTCACTAATCCATTTTGAACCAGCGCTATTCACATATACATGCCTTGATGCAATACATATCTCCGCATAACATTCTTTCATTTGTGTGTTCGGAAAGAGCCACACTACCATATTACACGAATAATATCTGTATTACATCCAGGTTGAAATAATTGATAAGAGTCGGTCCCTTGGGTCTAGACCCATCTATTTTTTTTTGACATGAAGAAATAAGGCAACCATGCATTGCGGAATACTAGGCCCACTAAAGGCACAAACAGAGGGGTAAGTCGGGATCGGCATAAAAATAGGTTCTCAATTATATTTTCAATGCGTTTAATATTTCTATCTATTCAAAGATATCTTCCTTATGATATATCTATTACGTTATGATCTATCTATTATCAGTCATCACAAGTATCTATTATAAGTACTAATCAAGCCATGATTATCTTTATAAATATTTTATAAAAATCTATAATAAATATTATTTATTTAAAGTAAAATACATCAACTATAATTCTATATATGAGATAGAAAAGGATTAGATAGAAACTATATATCTATATTCTAAAATATTCTAAAAAAATTTTTATCTTTATTTTATTATATTATTTATATATAATATATTATAATAATATAAAAATAATAAAGACAGAATAATAAAATATAATACAATATAAAAATAAAAATTATCCGAACCTCGTCTCTTCGTACAAGGGAACTTATGTCACCAAAGAAAACACCTGATTACACCGAATTACATCTTTTCGCTACAAATAAAATAACTGAATCAGTGCAACTTACATTTTTTTGAACTTGGATCAGGGAAGAACGTGGGAAGCTTGAAATAACTCCCCCAGAACACCTTTAAAAGATTAACGTGGTCCTATTTGTGGTCCGAATACCCTTTAGGGAATAAATACTCAACACTTGTGAACCTTCAGGTATTCCTTTGTAAATGTTTTGTTCAATGTACTCCTTTTAACCCGCAATGCATGTAGGCGTTAGGTCAGCAATAATGATAGCCCCAACATACCACAACTGGCTGTTACTCCACCGTTTGGAGAGATGTCAAGATTGATACATATAATAACTTTTATCGTGATTGATACTTATAATGAAAGCAGAAGATATTTTAGCCATTTGCCTCAAGCTCAAACTCCTTCTTGCATCTTGCTCCTCCAAAGCACACCCAATAATGAACAGGTTATAGATCGATTAGTAGCATCTCGATCAAACGATTAATTTTCTCGCTACTTAACGGATCCCATACTACCTCCCATAAACTGAAATCCATCACGCAATTGCTACGGGAATACCATTTATTTTGACCTATGCTGTTTGGATAGTCATCAGCTAAACCTGTCCCTTCTTGATACCAATCGATACGATCATCCATAAGGTTCCGCTTTTGAACGAAAATCAATGGGTCCTATAATACTACATATCTTTATCCATAGGAATCCCAAGTTCCGGGATCAATCGAAAGTCAATCTATCTGAACTACTCATTTTCAAATGTATATCCCAGTTCACAAATAGTTCTTTTTGACCTTAAAAAATTGTATAATTTAATCCATAACATTTTCGCATTGAACCCATAAATGTTTGTATTTTGTTTATAGGAAATTCATTGATTCTACTTCTTCATGGAAATCTGATTCTACTTCTTCATGGAAATCTGATTCTACTTCTTCATGGAAATCTGATTCTACTTCTTCATGGAAATCTGATTCTACTTCTTCATGGAAATCTGATTCTACTTCTTCATGGAAATCTGATTCTACTTCGTCATGGAATCTGATTCTACTTCTTCATGGAAATCTGATTCTACTTCTTCATGGAAATCTGATTCTACTTCTTCATGGAAATCTGATTCTACTTCTTCATGGAAATCTGATTCTACTTCTTCATGGAAATCATTGAAAGTTTTTCTATTTCTTTTAACTAGACCTACTCTCTCACTACTATTTCTATTTTCATACCAATGACGTTATAAAAGTAACTGTCACGTAATTTTGGTACTACCCGAAATAGAACTAATTATACTGCCTTTCAAAACTAAGATAACTATCAATGCAACTATTAATGTGATTTTCCACTAGATTGGTAATCATACATGAATGCTCATAGTAAGTGATTCTTTTTCTTATACCCCCTACTCAAATAACTAGACGTTTTTTTTTCTAGTTCACTCATAAAGCACTTCATTGTCAACAACTCAAAATCTGATTTTCATATCAAATATACAGAGTAACTGTCACCATTAATAATCCCTAACTAAAAAGTTGTCATCAGAGATCAAACCCAATATCTTGAGTTCCAAATACAGAATCAACATTAGTGAAACTATAATTACCACTAGATCCAACTAGGATCTTTTTCTTCGTATCGTTTAGAATAGGTTGTCACTCTCCTGGTATGTCCACTACCATCAGACTATCCATTTTGATTTACTTTAGCCCACACCTAGTCTACTTCTCGTTAGACACATCGAACGGGAACCACCATTTTCCCTAGGTCTCTACCCCTATTTGATGAATACAATACATTTCGATGGATTATCATTTCTTTCACTATTTACTCGTTCTTCAATACGTACTCTTATTATTTACCAAATCCTAATGATTCGGATTAGATTCGTATGCTTAATTCTGATAGAAAGCAATAGTGAAAGTAAAATGTTCTCTTTTGTGGGAATCGCTGTATCCCTTCAATCTATATTGATAGAATTTTTTCTCAATTTTAAAATAGAAAGCCACACTTTTCTTCCATGTGATGGACAAATTCTCATCGAAAATAAGATAGTTGTTTTTTCTCTATAAATAAGATATAGAATTTTGTTTTCGTATAATCAAATAATAATTTTCTATTTTAACATGGAACGAAAAAGACATCATAGGATGGGTAAAGGAGCCTTTCCCTTGGCTTGATCTATGATGGCCTGAAACTACGAGATATAAAAAGTCCACAATCCCAAGGATCCATAATTAATCCCATCCTATGGATCCAACAACCAACAATGAGTATTGAGTTGTTAGTCTTCGATCTTATCTTGTATATATAGGTAAGAGCTGTACTTCTGACATAAAAGAATATATGCAAATACATAGTATAGAATTCGCATTCTTTTTTTTTTATTCGGCAATCGGCCCAATCTTTTTTTGAGGAAAAGATTGGGCCGACTTTAAATTGACAATCAATTAGGAGAACAAACGGAATTACTGAATTATGCTCCCTTACTTTTTCTCTTTATCTAGCTTATCTACGGTTCGATTCGAATTGATCTCTTTCCATACTTCACAAGCAGCGGCTAGTTCGGGCTCCATTTGCTAGCTTTCACGGATATTTCATTACCTTCACTAGCAAGATCACGTCCCTCATTACGAGCTGTACACACGCCTCTAAGGCCCCCCTATTAGCTACTGCACCAGGTGCATTGCCCCAGGGTGTCCTACCGTTCATCCGCCCAAAAAACGTAGTACGGAATCATCCCCAAAGATTTGGTCAGCAGGCATAGCCAAACTGAATACCCCCTTAGCCACGGGCAGAACACCTGCATAGAGACCCACATCCTTGAGTGAAGAAAATACCGCGACTGCTTCGTCTTTTTTCATATAAAATTCACTTAAATCAACGAAACCTAAAGTCACTCACGTTCCCCCTTCCAGTTTACCTACTACTGTACCGGCGTGAATATTATCTCCACCAGTACATACGTAATGCTTTCTAGTACTCGAAATGCATACCATGATTTTTCTGTCTATCAATACTGCATGCCTGCGCGATGGATGTGAAGAAGTAGGCCGTTGTCACGGCAAAAATGAGCCAAGCTAGTATTTGGCCGTGCAATCCACCAGTTAATTTAGTCATGCCTTACGCTAGGACTCCTAATTTTCTGGCACATCTGGCCCTTTTTCATCATTCTTCACATGGTACCCCGCAGTAGCATTCAATTAATTGTCCTTTTGATTTTCACCTTTTTTCCGCCTGCGCTTTAAAATTGCTTCGGCGCAAAATAAGAAACGATCTCTCCAACGCTAAATGGCTTGTGAGTTCACGTTTTCCATCAGCTTTGTTAAAATCAATTCCACCCCGTAGACTTCAATACCCCGCTCTACACCTTAGTTTTTTGCAAGAAATCCCAATTTTGGTTTAATGTCATCCCAATTAGGGACGACCAACTTGTTCAACTTATCTCTTTCAACCTGAATGCCGTGAGGCCGGGCCTTGGAATTTTGGATAAGAATGGGAATTCGCAGATCCGCCATACGTAAAGCTCGTAGGCTTTGAAACCACATACATTACCCACAATGGAAGTAAACATTTATTAACAGACCTTCTTCAAAAAAGGTCAAAGGATAAGCTACTAAGGCAATATTTGAATTTTTCCTCCCCAACAACGGCCTCGAGTGGTGCATCGCCCTTTGTAACGATCAAGACTGGTAAGTCCATCAGTCCCACACAGTTGTCCATGTACCAGTAGAAGATTCGCAGCTACCCCCACCCCTGCTTCTTCGTTCGGAACTCCAGTTGAGGAGTTACTCGGAATGCTGCCCAGAATATCAGTATCTTGACTTCGTAGTCATGATATAATAAGTCAATTTGTAATCTTTAACACCAGCTTTAAATCCAACACTGCTTTAGCTTGTTTTTGTGGTGACATAGTCCCTCCCTACAACTCCTGAATTAAGATTCTCACAACGACAATGTCACTCGATATAGATATGCGTGGAATGAACCTTTGACAAAAATTTTTCAAAAAAAAAAGAGAAAAAAATATTACTACTATATCAACTATTTCCATGTTATTGAAAATGAATGGTTCATTATTAGACCATGTATTTGATTCATCACATACATCATTAGTGTATACTCTTTGATATATATGGCGCAACCCAAACCCATGTTTGTTTTGCACGTTACAATAAAACACACATGGATCTCTTCTTATTTTGAATCTTAAATAACTACAAAAATTCCCTCTTGACAGTGATATATGTGTCTATGTAAATCCTAGATGTGAAAATGCATAATTCATCCTAAAAGTGTCTAAAGAATAGATAGGCGGAAATCCAATATCGATTTTCAAAAAAAAAAGAACAATGGCAATTAGATCGTGAAATAATGAATCATAAATGGAGTTCGGTTCGAATTCCTATAGATATAGAATCTAATACGGATGTTTTTTTCTATAATGATAGAGACATAAAGAGACTTACTCGCTCTTTCATGTACTCTAATATTCTTTTGAAAAAGAAGGATTGGCGAACTTGAAAATTTACTCATTGAACTGAGTAACGATATCGATTTCGGTTGGGTGTACCAACTAATAAAGTGCTAACCTCCCATTTATTTCTTATTGAATTAACCGATCAACTTGCTAAAATCGGTGGAAACATTTATTTTCGACTTGCATGGCACTAGTCAAAAAAACTTTCGACATACTTACTTTAAAGTATAGTATAGCATCAATCCTACCCCTTGAGTCCTCGTTTCACACTTGAAGAACAAACCTAGGGCGTAATCGCTCAAATTATGGCCCGTACTGGCTGTTTGTTTTTCCTCCTGGCAAGATGCCTAATATTTATACGCTTTGTTGTTTAGGGTCGAGATACTCTCGTGCATCAATGAAAATGTGACTTGTGAGGTACAACAATTATTAGGAAATAATCGAGTTAGAGCTGTACTATGAGTGCTAGACAGATTGGCGTGTGAAGGAATGGAAGTGGATTGACACGGGGAGCTCCTCTAAGCGTTTCACAGTCGTTATGTAGCTACCCTCGGACAATTTTCAACTTTCTTGGGGAGCCTTTGCTAATTTAGGTCCTGTAGATACTAGCACAACTCTCCTATTCATAGACCTGCCCTGCCTTTATACAGTTAGAGACGAAATTATCAATCTTTGAAACCAGGAATTCAAGTATGGATCTTTTAGCTCCTTATCGCCGTGGAAGAAAAATCGGACATTGGAGGATCTGGAGTAGGTAAAACAGTACTCACATCCATCGGAATTGTCAACAACATTGCCAAGCTCATGGAGGCGTATCGTATTTGGCGGGCGTAGGCGAACGTACTCGTGAAGAAATGATTCGTTCATGAAATGAAAGATCCGGAGTAATAATGAAAAAAATATTGCAGAATCAAAAGTAGCTCTGTCTATGGTCAAATGAATGACCGCCGGGAGCTCGTATGAGAGGTTGGTTTACGCCTAATATGTCGGCGATATTTCCGTTATGTAATGGAACAACGAACTTAACTTCTATCATACGACACTATCTGTCGTTTTTGCGTCAGCCGGATCATAAGTATCCGCCTGATTAGGGGATAATGCCTTCTGCCGGTTGGTTATCAACCACCCTGTATTACCGAAATAGGGTCTGTGCAGAAAGAATTCCTTTTCTACAAAGGGGCTCTTAACTTCGATCCAAGCCGTTTATGTACCCGCGGACGATTTGACCGCCCTGCTCCTGCCACTAACATTTGCACATTTAGATGCTACTACCGTATTATCAAGAGGATTAGCTGCCAAAGTATTTTATCCGCAGTGAATCCTTTAGATTTCAACGTCAACTATGTTACGACCTCGGATCGTTGGCGAGGACAATTATTAACCTGCGCAAGTGATTTAAGCAAACTCACACGTTACAAGAACTTCAGGACATTATAGCTATTCTTGGTTGGACGAATTATCCGTCAGACGATCTGTTTAACTGTAACAAGAGCCCGAAAAATCGCGCGTTTCTTATCACACCCCTTCTTCGTTGCATAAGTATTTACTGGTTCTCCAGGAAAATATTTTGGTCCTTGAGAAACAATTATGGGGTTTCAACTGATCCTTGTCCGGAGAGTTTGACAGTCTTCCACGAGGCAGGCCTTTTTATTTAGTAGGTAACATCGATGAAGCTACCGCGAAAGCTCTGAACTTAGAAGAGATAGCAAATTGAAGAATGACCTTAAACTTTGTGTACTGACTCCTAATCGAATTATTTGGGACTCAGAAGTGAAAGAAATCATTTTATCTACTAATAGTGGTCCCAAATTGGCGTATTACCAACCACGCCCCTATTGCCAAGGCTGTAGATATAGGTCTTTTGAGAATACAGCTCAAGCAACGCCAATGGTTAACGGGGCTCGGATGTGTGGTTTTTCGCTAGAATAGTATATGAGATCACCATTTTAGGAAATGATGCGGAAATAAGTACTGACATTGTATCCGCAAAACTCAACAAGCTCTTGAAATAGCTGAAGCTAACTTGAGTAGAGCTGATGTTGAAGTATACAAGCAATTGATCTAATCTAGCTCTCAGACGAGGCTAGGACACGAGTAGAAGGCTGTCAATGTTTATTCCTACTAGTCAGTCAATACATCAAAAATACTAAGAAAGTTTTTAAAACATTTCTTTATTATACACCACATGTTGATTCTGCCAATTGAACCCAATCAATCTAATCGGATAAAACAAAAAAAAGATGGGTCGAAAAACTTATTAGATACATTTCAATCGAACTCCGGTATCTATAAGTTCTACCTACCTATTTGTTTGACCCATGACTTCCCCGCCGTCATGAAAGCAATACTCAACCACTGAGTTAGTAGGTCGAGTATCACCACAAAAATCAACATCCTTTCGGGGATTATGGTTGAATATTATTTTCTAATCATACTAATCTGTTCTGTTAAGCGTAATAAATAAATATATCAGGAGAGCTATGATGTTGGGATTATGAATATCATCTTGACACAGACATTACTATATGTTAGATTCTAAGCCAAGGGCTCTAGCTCATGTTGGTAGAGCACCTCGTTTACACGCGCGCCAATGCTTTGTCAAAGGAGCCTGTATGCAACGCACATAATTTGCTCGTATTGAGAAATCAATGTCTTAGCTCCATGGTCTCGAGGGACAAGAGACCAATAGCCTGACAAATATTTGGTTCGGTCCGATTCAGGCGCGAATTCAGTTGCCAAATCAATAGAACCCGCCATTGATTTGATAGTTGATAAGGTAACTACCAAGCCCATTCAATGCTAGGCATAATGAGTATAAGGGCCTCAAATAACCTCTTTTCGTCCTATGCAACTTTAAGGTGTATGAAGTCTCATATTTCGGACTGTTGCAGCGGAGCGATAGAGATTCCATTTAACTTAGGTTGATCTAGGCCGAAGGCAGACCTAAGTCAAGATAACCCTTCTTTGAAACACTTTGGTATTGCTCTAGATCAGAATACAAATAATAAATCAGAGCCCATGGAACCATCTCATTATCTTCCTCTAAAGAAAAAATATGGTGGACTAACTGATCTTTACACCAGTTGATGAAAGAGCCCAATGCAACAAAATGCATGTTGGGTCTTTGAAACAGTTCGAATCATTTCGATAATAATCAGTTTGATCTGTTTTACCGAGAAGGTCTACGGTTCGAGTCCGTATAGCCCTAATCCTAATATATTATATTTTAGTTTAGTATAGTTTTCATTTCTATGGGACCAACCAAGTCTAATCCTAAGTCACATGGGTCTAGGACCTATTCTTTTCTTGGTCTTGGGTCTTGTCTTGTATTTGGAGAATCCCCCTAACTAATCACTAATCGTTTTTTGGCAGAACAAGAGCAACCTTATTGATTGATTCAGAGATAATGGAGAGATAACGAATTGGGCCTAAATCTAAATATATTAACGTTTCTTCTTCTATATTCTATGAGTTGAGTGGGTTTGTGGATTTGATTTGGTCCGTCGAATCATTCGATAATGTGTGATTCTTTCTATTTGAAAATGTTATGTAAATCATTTATGATTCCGTCGATTATACTACTCCACTCTTTGCTATGTTTCATTGTCTAGTATAGGTTTGCTGTAAAACCTTTTTCTTGTAGCGAAATCTAACCCATTGCTTGGTCTTACCATTATATTATTAAGTTATTAAGCGTTATTGCCGTAACAAAACAAACAAGTATTTTGGTTCATTCCAAATCGTAATCTTTGTTTAGTACTAGAGATTGGTCCGAAATAGAATGAATCTTTCATTCTAACTCTAATGAAATAACTCGATTCTTCTTATTTATTTCTGAGGAGGTGGGATAGTACAGGTTCCAAGTTTCCAATTTTTTGTATAGAAAGATATAAGTTGTTATATGTCACCTCTCAATTCAACGGATTGAATCAATTAAGAAAAATAGAAATGAAATCTAGGACAAGAAAAAGATAAAAAATCATTCGATGCATTAGATTATGTATTCATATTCGTATCAAATCAATAGAAGCAATGATCCTATACCCAGATTTTAATGAAAAAGGAATACTTCGAATAAATAGAATATGCTAGAAATCCCTAGACATTTTACCCCATATGACTATTGAAAAATTTAAGTTTTAAAAATGGAAATGAAATTATTATTATCTCATTATGTTGATTATATATAATCAACATAGTATTCTAATGAATATAGTATTCATAGTATTTAATTATAGGATATTTACTTTACTATATTATAGGGTATTGATGTTTATTATAGTTATAGGCATAGAAATAGTTATAGGCATAGGATATTTTAGTATTTTATTACCTTTTTCTAGAGGATAGAGAACCCAAGACAAAGTGAGAGAGTTTTGTTTGTGTAAGAGCATCCTATGTCTACACCATATCTAAATAGAATCGAAATCAAAAATGTAAGTGGGATTCCATTAGATGAATCTTTAAACAAAACATGCCCCACAGCAAACAAACTCTAAACTATGCAGTTTGATTTGATCAAAATCAATTCTTGTTTCGCCTAAGATAAGAAGTTATGGATGAATTGACAATTCCGATTCGAATCGAATAATTCAGCATATTCCACATTAATAGGAGTACATTTATGTTTCTGCTTCACGAATATGATATTTTCTGGGCATTTCTAATAATATCAAGCGTTATTCCTATCTTGGCATTTGTAATTTCCGGAGTTTTAGCCCCGGTTAGTGAAGGACCAGAGAAGCTCTCTAGTTATGAATCGGGTATAGAACCCATTGGGGATGCTTGGTTACAATTTCGAATCCGCTATTACATGTTTGCTCTAGTTTTTGTTGTTTTTGATGTTGAAACGGTCTTTCTTTATCCATGGGCAATGAGTTTCGATGTATTGGGTGTATCTGTATTTATCGAAGCTTTAATTTTTGTGCTTATCCCAATTGTTGGTTCAGTTTATGCATGGCGAAAAGGAGCATTGGAATGGTCTTAACTGAATATTCAGACAATCAAAATAAAAATGAAGGAAAAGATTACATTGAGACAGTTATGAATTTGATTGAGTTTCCCTTAGTTGACAAAACAATTACCAATTCAGTTATTTCAACTACATTG
>PYDT01000329.1:22500-33890 GCA_004837865.1 Musa balbisiana
TAGTCAGAAGAATAGTCAGAAGAATAGTCAGAAGAATAGTCAGAAGAATAGTCAGAAGAATAGTCAGAAGAATAGTCAGAAGAATAGTCAGAAGAATAGTCAGAAGAATAGTCAGAAGAATAGTCAGAAGAATAGTCAGAAGAATAGTCAGAAGAATAGTCAGAAGAATAGTCAGAAGAATAGTCAGAAGAATAGTCAGAAGAATAGTCAGAAGAATAGTCAGAAGAATAGTCAGAAGAATAGTCAGAAGAATAGTCAGAAGAATAGTCAGAAGAATAGTCAGAAGAATAGTCAGAAGAATAGTCAGAAGAATAGTCAGAAGAATAGTCAGAAGAATAGTCAGAAGAATAGTCAGAAGAATAGTCAGAAGAATAGTCAGAAGAATAGTCAGAAGAATAGTCAGAAGAATAGTCAGAAGAATAGTCAGAAGAATAGTCAGAAGAATAGTCAGAAGAATAGTCAGAAGAATAGTCAGAAGAATAGTCAGAAGAATAGTCAGAAGAATAGTCAGAAGAATAGTCAGAAGAATAGTCAGAAGAATAGTCAGAAGAATAGTCAGAAGAATAGTCAGAAGAATAGTCAGAAGAATAGTCAGAAGAATAGTCAGAAGAATAGTCAGAAGAATAGTCAGAAGAATAGTCAGAAGAATAGTCAGAAGAATAGTCAGAAGAATAGTCAGAAGAATAGTCAGAAGAATAGTCAGAAGAATAGTCAGAAGAATAGTCAGAAGAATAGTCAGAAGAATAGTCAGAAGAATAGTCAGAAGAATAGTCAGAAGAATAGTCAGAAGAATAGTCAGAAGAATAGTCAGAAGAATAGTCAGAAGAATAGTCAGAAGAATAGTCAGAAGAATAGTCAGAAGAATAGTCAGAAGAATAGTCAGAAGAATAGTCAGAAGAATAGTCAGAAGAATAGTCAGAAGAATAGTCAGAAGAATAGTCAGAAGAATAGTCAGAAGAATAGTCAGAAGAATAGTCAGAAGAATAGTCAGAAGAATAGTCAGAAGAATAGTCAGAAGAATAGTCAGAAGAATAGTCAGAAGAATAGTCAGAAGAATAGTCAGAAGAATAGTCAGAAGAATAGTCAGAAGAATAGTCAGAAGAATAGTCAGAAGAATAGTCAGAAGAATAGTCAGAAGAATAGTCAGAAGAATAGTCAGAAGAATAGTCAGAAGAATAGTCAGAAGAATAGTCAGAAGAATAGTCAGAAGAATAGTCAGAAGAATAGTCAGAAGAATAGTCAGAAGAATAGTCAGAAGAATAGTCAGAAGAATAGTCAGAAGAATAGTCAGAAGAATAGTCAGAAGAATAGTCAGAAGAATAGTCAGAAGAATAGTCAGAAGAATAGTCAGAAGAATAGTCAGAAGAATAGTCAGAAGAATAGTCAGAAGAATAGTCAGAAGAATAGTCAGAATTCTTATTATAGTTAGTTATAGTATATAGTTAATGGTCGTATAGTGGATATACCAAGTTATCGTTGTAAACCCAGAGATATTATTACTACGAAGGATAAACAAGATCGAAAGCTCTGATTCAAAATTATATTGCTTTATCCCCCCCCGAGGAATTGCCAAAACATTTGACTTTTGACTCATTCCAATATAAAGGAGTAGTAAATCAAATAATAGATAGTAAATGGATCGATTTGAAAATAAATGAGTTGTTAGTCGTAGAATATTATTCCCGTCAGACTTGAACCTAACGAAAATAACAAAGAAAGTTTCAGAGAATTTTGTCTCTTTTCGCCGAAATAAAATAAATAGATCTAAGGGCCTTGATCCGCATTTTTCTCATTCACGTATCACAAATGGATCAGCAGTAAGATTTTTTTGCTCTTTCTTTTTCCGATATTTGTATTTTACGTACCACAGTAATGTAATTAGGAATAGAGAATTTCTATCAAAAAAGGTCAGGTCCTCTTGTTGGGATGATGGTATCAATTGTTATTTGATTTGATATATTGTGTTCAGTAACGTTGGTGAATTAAGAGAACGGAAAGAGAGGGATTCGAACCCTCGGTAAACAAAAGCCTACATAGCAGTTCCAATGCTACGCCTTGAACCACTCGGCCATCTTTCCTACATAATCTTATTATTGACCAGAAACCGAGTGATAGCGAGTCATTCATATTATTCCAGTAGGTACGACTGATGATGTTTCCATAGAATAATTCCTTTCAAATAAAATTTCCTATTTCTCAACAACAACTTCTCTCATCAGCTACCCCATAGATCTAGTACAAATTTATGAATCGTCCCATGGATTTTTCTATTTCAATTGTATGGCATGGCGACCATGTTATGCAAACAAAAAACAAAATGGATGCTTACCTTACTCTACTCTATTTTTTTTTAATGCTTATTTCATTCTTTTTCCTCTTTGGTTATAACCAAATCAAAACTTCTCGAGTTATCAGAATCCACAATAAAATAAAGTCCTTTGTTATTCAACTTAGATGAAATAGTAATAGTTCGTTCATTGGTATACTACGAAATTGGAATGAAATCCTCCAATATTCCTATCTCTCCTTGTCCAATCCAAACAAAAAGGGACAATTTGAACAAAAGGTACACATCTTTTTTTAGAATTAGTCTGTTTTTATGTTATTTCGTACTGTACAATTCCTTTAGTTTGCGAGATCATTTACCCCTCGGGGTAATGAAAAGAATTATAGAATGAGAATGGATTGTTAATTATGCCTAGATCTCGGATAAATGCAAATTTTATTGATAAGACCTCTTCAATTGTAGCCAATATCTTATTACGAATAATTCCGACAACTCCGGAGAAAAAACATAGGATTTACATATTACAGAGATGGTGCGATTTGATTCTTTTTCTTGTTTTTTTTTTTAGTCTAGTCGTCTCCGTATTACGAGAAGCAAAAGGACAATTGTCAGCTCTAGAAGAGAACCAAATTTTTGAAATAAACTCACTCGTGGTGAAGGTGAAGTTTGGAGATAGAACAATTCCTTCTGTCGTGTATCCTCGATTGATGCAGGCCGCAGATGCTTCAATTGTCGATTTTAGTATTGAGCGAAAGGTTACACCTATAGGTTCCGTATTGCGGGGCAATCCTACTCCACTAGTACCAATAGGCGGCATGGGGGAAGAAGCACTACACCTAGGAATCAACAACACAAAAACTTTGTTATAAATTACCCTTTTCCTTATCGGTATCGGGGCTAACAAGAATGGTTGGGACAACAAACATCCATCTCGTTCGTACTTTGGGTACCCGTATAACCATCAAAGATCGTTGAAGTGACTAATTCCTGGAAATAGGGGGCGTTGAGGACAAAGAAATTGCTGGAGTTACCATTTCCATCTAGCACTAATACGATTGGTGTTAAGAAAAAAACTCTTGCGGGAAGGCTGGCTAGAAATTTCTTGTAAAAATACCAGCTCCTGTCAGTTCATAATGAGAATAGTGAAATTTTAATTCCATGGATTTGTCCTTTAGTACTATGCACAGAAGGGAGGAGCCGTATGAAATGAAAATCTCACGTACGGTTCTGGAACGGAGATTCTTTGAATAGAATGAACGACCGTAACGGATGTTGGCTCAATCCGAAGGAAATTATGCGGAAGCTTTACAGAATTATTATGAAGCTACGCGACCAGAAATTGATCCCTATGATCGAAGTTATATACTCTAAATAGGCCTTATACACACAAGCAACGGAGAGCATACAAAGGCTTTGGAATATTATTTCCGGGCACTAGAACGAAACCCATTCTTACCACAAGCTTTTAATAATATGGCCGTGATCTGTCATTACGTGCGACTATCTCCACTATAGAAAGAAGGAAAAAAAAAAAAGATCCAATCGACTAGTAAAGACTAGAAAAAATAGGCTTTCTACATATGCATCGTCTAAAGCAACGATTTTTATCAGCTGTAGCAAATAAAGAGACTTCACGAGAACCAAAATAGGAAGAAATAGATACAGCCTATATACTCACCTCATGGATTAAAAGGATTGAATTGATAGAGAAAGCACCGTAAAGATCAAGGAACAAAACTATTGGGGGCGATAGACGTTAAGAACTGCTTTGCTTACAGCCATAATCGGGATAAAAGTTAGGAATCAATTATAAGAGGCGGATAACTAAAGTATGAGCAGCGGTGTAGCATCAGATCCCAAAGATAGTAAGTTCTTTTTTCTTATCTTATGGAGGAAAGTCTTTTTCAAAGATTCTATATCTATATAAATGTCATATATGAAAACGAGAGTTACATTTCAGAAAAATTAACACTTCTAAACACATCTATAGGATAGGGGCGATCTATGCTTCATTCTTCTGAAGGTGGGGAGAAAAGACAAAACTTGTTATTGATCAAAAAATTAGAGTTTTAAACTTATGTAATTAACTTCTTCTGGCTAACCCACAAAAATGGGAAAAAAGGGATACATTTATGACAAATCAATTCAGTTAGCATAGGGTAGATTAAGATGGGGCGCAAGTAAAAAGAATCGATTGCGAGCCGTATGAGGTAGGAAACTCTCAAGTACGGTTCTAGGGAAGGGCACCACCTATTCGAAGGGGAGAACAGGCCATTCTACAGGGTGATTCTGAAATTGCGGAGGCTTGGTTCGATCAAGCTGCTGAGTATTGGAAACAAGCTATAGCGCTTAGTCCAGGTAATTATATTGAAGCACATATTGGTTGAAGATCACGAGGCGTTTCGAATAAAACCACTCTCTTTTTAATTCATTAAAATTAGTGTTGGACCATCAATAATAAAATAGATCGTTCCCATGAAAAGATCAATCAAAGAATGTTATTAAATCCCTTCCTTCTAAATCTTGTATGGTATCTCGTAGGGATAATGATCCGAATAACAATATAGAATAAAACTAATAAAGCAATAAAAGGTACTTCGAAGATAATACAGATAAGAGATAGGAAGGGGATCTTAGTACTTCTAATGAAATGGTCTTGTGATTATTTAGAGAAAGTAATAAGTATTCCATGGAAGTAGGTCATCTGGGTATTTATACAGTCAGGATATAAGTACACTATTTTGCACAAAAAAATAGTTTTTTCGTCATGCTGGGAAAGGACTTTCCAAGAGAGAAGGGGTCCGTTGGGCACCTAATCGTTATGTCATAATAGATCCGAACACGTGCCTCGGATTGACTTCATATCATAATTGCTCTAGTGAATAACTAATAATTGCTCTAGTGAATAACTAAATAAAATAGATGGATGGGAGATAGGAACGAAAGGGGGACTAATCCTAACATAAATAAAATAGCTATCTGTCAGAGTTCATAAAAAACTGTTTTGGGCGGGTCGCTTTGTATGTGTTGTCCGGAAAGAGGAGGGACTTACTGATTATTCTTCTCCGGAACCAGAAGTGAAAATTGTTGTAGATAGGGATCCCATAAAAACGTCGGTCGAGGAAGGCCAGACACGGGCCATGTTCTCAAGAACAATAGCTAAGGGCCCTGATACTACCACTTGGATCTGGAACCTACATGCTGAGGCTCCCGATTTCGATAGTCATTACCAGTGTTTCGGAGGAGATCTCTCGAAAAGTGATTTAGTGCTCATTTTGGGCAACTCTCCATTATCTTTCTTGGCTGGTGGATGTACTTCCATGGCGCCGTTTTTCCAATTATGACGCATGGCCTAAGCTGATCCTATACAAACACTGCACCCAGTGCCCAGGTAGTTGGCCCATAGTAGGTCAAGAAATATTGAATGGTGATGTGGTCTTCGACTTGGGGACCTTTGTTTTTGGTACACAGTCGCCCGGCCCTGGTCAATGCGACCCCCTTTTGAGGAGGCACCCCTTCTCCCCCGAAGTGACGGGGCTATTTTGCCGAGTTCCTAGAGAGAGTTGGTCTCGCGCCCTAGTTATTCTCTACCTACCCACCTGTGTCGGTTTGCGGGTACGGTACCCTTTTGTTGAAGGTCGGTCGACGCTTTTCCTGGGGGAGTATTCGCATGGGTACTTCCGCGCCGTAGCGCCTGTTACTCGACATTGGGCTCGATGGCATTTCCTACTACCCCTTCTTACCCTGAAAAAGCAAGGTCACACCTTGCGTCCTTGAACCGATAACCATCCTTCGGCGAACCTAGCCTCCCCGTCCCTCGTACCAACAAGGGTGCACAGGAATATTCACCTGTTGTCCCACGACACGCCTTTCGCCTGATCTTAGGCCCTGACTCACCCCTCCGGGACGAAACGCTGCGGAGGAACCCTTATGTTTTCGGGGCATTGGATTCCACCACTGTTTGCGTTACTCAAGCCGACATTCTCACTTCCGCTCGTCCACACCTGCTGCGCGGGTGCTTTCGCTCTAAGGCGGACGCTCCCCTAACCGAGGCATTAGTTCAACATCCCACAGCTTCGGCAGATCGCTTAGCCCCTTTTTCATCTTCTCGCAANCCACTCACGTGAACACCGGGAGCCACTCCAGACTAAACCTCGGATTTTTTCAGATTTGGCGAGCATCTGGAATAACAGGGAATTACAACCTAGTGTACCGCCATTGGCGCATGGTCTTTGCATCGTTAATGCTTTTTGCTGGTGGTCCATTATCACAAAAGCCGCACCAAATGGCCTTGGTTCCAAGATGTAGAAATCTAGTTAAATCACCAACTTAGCGGGGTTTACTAGGACTTGGGTCTCTTTCTTGGCGGGAAACCCAAATCAAGGTATCTTTACCGATTAACCAATGCTCCGGACGCTGGAGTTGATCCTAAAGAGATCCACTTCATCATGAATTTATCTGAATCGGGGACCTTTGCTCAACTTACACAGTTTGCCGAGGGAGGCAGCAAAACCATTTTTTCACCTTGAATTTGGTAAAAATACGCGGAATTCTTACTTTTCGTGGAGGATGTGACCCAATAACAGGGGTCTATGGTGACCGATATTGCACACCTCATTTAGCTATGCAATTCTTTCCGGATCGCTGGTCATATGTATAGAACCAACTGGGGCTTGGTCATGGAATTAAAGAAGTTTAGAGGATCCATAAAGGTCCATTTCCGGCCAGGGCCATAAAGGGGACTCGATGAAATCTACACAACGTCGTGGCATGCCAATTATTCTTAACCTGCGCTATGTTCGCCATTTAACCTTATTGTAGCCTCACAATATTGTATCCAGCCTCCCTATCCATACCTACTTAGTGGACTATGGTACAAAACTTTGGTGTCCACAACACACATGGGGACGGTGGGTTTCTCATAGTTGGTGCTGCTGAACTGCAGCAATTTTTATGGTAAGAGTAGCGATCCAACTACCGATACAACGATTATTAGATCGTGTCCTAGACACCGCGATGCAATCATATAAATCTTAACTGGGCATGTGATTTCTGGGGTTTCACAGTTTGGTTGTATATTCATAATGATTACCATGAGCGCTTTGAGGGTCCAAAAGAATATGTGTAAAGATCCGCTATCCAATTACAACCCATCTGGCTCAATGGGTACAAAACACCCATGCGTTTAGGAACCCTGCAACAGCTCCTGGGGCAACAGACAAGTACCAGCTTAATTGGGGAGGTGGTGCGTTGGTAGCATGTAGGCGGCAAAGTCGCTTTTGTTAAACCTACTTCATAGGAACGCAGACTTCTAGTCCCTCATATTTCATGCATTACGATCCACGGGACTGTATTGATACTACTGAAAGGTGTTATATTGCTAGCAGTTCCGTTGATACCCTGATAAAGCAAATCTTGGTTTTCGTTTCCTTGTGATGGACCTGGCAGAGGGGGGACATGGAAGTTATCTGACTGGGATCTGTCTTCTGAGGTCTATGGATGTACAATGCGATTCCGTAGTTGTTTTCCATTTCAGTTGGAAAAATGCAGTCGGATGTTTGGGGTACTATAAGTGATCAAGGGGTAGTAACTCATATTACAGGAGGAGGAAAACTTTGCGCAGAGTTCCATTACTATTAATGGGTGGCTTCGAGATTTCTTATGGGCACAGGCATCTCAGGTAATTCAGTCTTATGGTTTTTGTTTTGTTTATTCATTATCTGCATATGGTCTCTTTTTCTTAGGTGCTCATTTTGTCTGGGCTTTCAGTTTAATGTTTCTATTCAGTGGCCGTGGTTATTGGCAAGAACTCATTGAATCCATCGTTTGGGCTCATAACAAATTAAAGTTGCTCCTGCTACTCAGCCTAGAGCCTTGAGCAGTGTACAAGGACGTGCTGTAGGAGTAACCCATTACCTCTGGGTGAATGCACAACCTGGGCATTCTTCTTAGCAAGAATTATTGCAGTAGGATACATGCTAGGAGGCTTGAAGGAATTATGCATTAAGATTCCGAGGTTTAGCCAAGGCTTAGCTCAGGACCCCACTACTCGTCGTATTTGGTTTGGTATTGCTACCGCACATGATCGAGAGTCATGATGATATTACGGAGGACGTCTTTATCAGAACATTTTGCTTCTCACTTTGGGCAATTAGCAATAATCTTTCTGTGGACGTCGGAACATCTCTTTCAGTAGTGGCAAGGAAATTTGGAAGTCATGATCAAGACCCTTTACATGTAAGACCTATTGCTCATGCAATTTGGGATCCTCATTTTGGTCAAACAAGCTGTAGCGCCTTTACTCGAGGAGGTGCTACCGGTCCAGTGAATATCGCTTATTCCGGTGTTTATCAGTGGTGGTATACAATCGGATTACGCACTAATGAAGATCTTATACTGGAGCTCTTTTTCTATTATTTCTTCGCTAATCCTTATAGCGGGTTGGTACACTTACAACCAAAATGGAAACCCAGGTTCGTGTTAAAAAATGCGAATCTCGTCAATCATCATTTGTTCAGGACTTTCGGAGTGAGTTATTTGGCTTGGACAGGAAATTTAGTTCATGTCGCTATTCCAGGATCCAGGGGACAGTACGTCAGATGGAATAATTTTTTAGATGTATTACCCTATCCTCAAGGGTTGGGACCACTTTTTACGGTCAGTGGAATCTTTATGCCCAAACCCTGATTCGAGTAGCCATTATTTGGTACTTCCCAAGGAACAGGAACTGCCATTCTAACCCTTCTCGGTGGATTTCATCCACAAACGCAAAGTTTATGGCTGACCGATATTGCTCATCATCATTTAGCTATTGCATTTATTTCCTGATCGCTGGTCATATGTATAGAACAAATTCGGGATGGGCACAGTATCAAAGATCTTTTAGAAAAAAGATCTCCAGGGGGTCGATTAGGGCGTGGGCATAAGGGTCTTTATGACACAATCAATAATTCAGCTCATTTTCAATTAGGTCTTGCTCTAGCCTCTTTAGGGGTTATTACTTACTTAGGAGTCAAGCACATGTACTCTTTACCGCTTATGCATCATAGAACAAGGACTTAATAATCAAGCTGCGTTATATACTCATCACCAATACAATCGCCAGGGTTATCATGACGGAGCCTTTGTCATGGAGCTATATTCTCATTAGAGAGTAAAGCCAGAACCGAATGAGGATAATGTATTGGCAAGAATGTTAGACCACAAAGAAGCTATCATATCTCATTTAAGTTGGGCAGCCTGTTTCTTGGGTCCTACCTTGGGCCTTTATGTTCCTAAACGATGTTATGCTCGCTTTGGTACTCCGGAAAAACAAATCTTGATTGAACCTATATTTGCCAATGTAACAATCCCCACTAATGGGAAGACTCATAGGGGTTCGATGTACTATTATCTTCAACGAATGGCCCAGCATTCAATGCAGGCAAGCATATGGTTACCGGGCTGGTTGCAATGCTGTTAATGAAATAGTAATTCATCTTTCTTAAAAATAGGTCCTGGGGATTCTGGCGTTCATCATGCATTGCTCTAGGTTTGCATACAACTACAGTGATTTTAGTAAAGGTCTTAGATGCAAGTGGGTCCAAGTTAATGCCAGATAAAAAGGGATTTCGGTGATAGTTTCCTTGGCGACGGCCGGACCGCGGCGGTACTTGTGATATTTCTGCTTGGGGACGCATTTTATTTGGCAGTTTTAGGATGTTAAATACCATTGGGTGGGTTACTTTATTGGCATTGGAAAAAACATACTTTATGCGCAGGTGTAACGTTCACAAGGTAATGAATCTTACACTTATTAATGGGATGGTTAAGAGATTATAATGGTTAAACTCTTCACAACTTATCAATGGATATATCCTTTGGAGGAATAGTTTATCCGGATGGGCGTGGATGTTCTTATTTGGACATCTTGTTTGGGCTATGGATTTATGTTTAATTTATGGCGCGGATATTGGCAGGATTGATTGAAACTTTAGCATGGCGCTCATGAAAGACACCTTGGCTAATTGATTCGATGGAGAGATAAGCCGTGGCTCTTTCCATGGATGCAAGCACGAGGATTGGATTTAGCCCACTCTTTTCCGTAGGTTAATATTCACTTATGCAGTTTCTTGATTGCCCTCTACATCAGGAAAATTTGGTGCATTTTAAATTTAGTTATTATTATTTTTTTATTACTGTATCAGCAACAAGCTCATGTTCGATGGAGAGGGAGGATCTACCTTCTATATTTTTACATCTAGGATCCGAACACTGTATAATTGATAATAATCGGAAACGAAACATTATCTTATGGCAGAAAAAGTTGATTCAGAGGGAGAAGAAGCGACAGAAATTGAACAGAATATCATTGATTCGTCGTCCTCAAAAAAAAAATAAGCAAAGTCCATCATTGAGTGAAAAAATGGGAAATTCATGGAAAAATTGCATCCCCACCACGTAATAGTGCACATCTTTACGTTCGCCATCGACGTTGTTTTTTGACGAAGACCTAGAAGCTAACTATCGGACTTTGGGCTTCGGAAAATACTTCGAGAAAGAAAAATGTTTCATGCATGTTTGTTAACGGGCGCAATAAGATCAAGTTGGTAAAGAGAAAAAATATCCTTTCGTATTGTATGAATCTCTACGATCTATATCATAGAAGAGATAGAGGAGCCCTCTTTACCATTCTGTATAAAAGACGAATTCTATTTGTACGGATATGGTAGAGGGGCGTATCCAATCTTTCTTCGTCCATAAGTTCCCGGTTCTCATCGCGGAGTAGAGCCGTTTGGTTAGCTCGCAAGGCTCATAACTTGAGGTCACGGGTTCAAATCCTGTCTCGAACATTTTTTTGTAAAAAAAAAATATCTTTTTAGTAGTTATCATGAGAGTTGAATTTCATTTTGATTTATCTCTTATCTTATCATAATAATTACTCACCGGTGGGCGGATAGCGGGACAAGAACCAACTTCTTCGACTGCCAAAGAGAAATTTTACCATGCACATCATCCGGCATTTTCTGCGTTTGAGACGCAACGCATATGTCACAAATATAGGACATATAATAATATATATATATGGTCGGATCATATGTACAGGGCCAAATATTCAGCTACA
>PYDT01001675.1:0-10000 GCA_004837865.1 Musa balbisiana
AGGATGCACATTTTAATTCCCAGGTTTCTCTGAATGTGGACAGTTAACACACTTAGAAGGTTTCCATACTAATGCGCAATCCAAATCAAGTCCGTTAGCGTCTACCGATTTCGCAATATCCCCTTGATACCACGATCTAGTTGAATTCACCAACTCCTTTTTCATTTATTTTGTTGTTTGGGGACCCGTTTTTGAAGTCGTTAGAGAATGAATTGATATATTGAAAAAGTGTAGGTGCTGTTTGATTTTTTTGGCGATCATCCATCGTCATGTATATTGAATGAACCTTGTTTCAATCCCGGGAAATGATTTCTATCATTGATGTATCCGCCAATTTAAATATGGATAGATATATCCAACTATATATGTTTCTCCCTCCCTTTCATTTTAACATGTGCGATTGGGATAATAGATGGGAACGGGCGATATTCATCTTCTTTTTTTTGTCCTATATCATCCTTTTCCGAATCAAACCAGAGGAAAGTATCAGTTTCATTTAGATTGTATCTTTATCCTTATCTTTTTTTTATCTAGACCGATCGCGATAGCTATAATTAACAATAATATAAAATTAACTTCAGAAGGAAGATGATATGATTCCTATCATACGATTTCCTATAATTTTCATAACGCTTTAAAAAAAAATAATAGTTTAAGAAAAATTAGATTTTTTCTAATCAAAAGCCAATTTAACCAATTTAGAGTCATTTCTCTATAATCTTAATATAAAGTTAAATCCTTAATATAAAATTAAATAAATTAAATAAATGTATAATATAAATTCATAAAGACCTCATGTTGTATATATAGTTACGATATAGTTCGAATGAGTCAAGAAGAATAGTCAGATTCTTATTTAAGTTAGTGATAGTATATGTCACGTTATAGTCATATAGTTTAGATTGTATTAGTTTAGAAGTATATAAGTATAATATATAACTATATAGAACTATACTATATAGTTATATGTTATAGTTTAGTAATATAAACGAATGAGCTAATAGATAAGATCAGAATAATACTAAATCCGGTCGTTTCCTCAATTTCTATATCCTATTTCTGTATGTTATGTGAGCCCGCTTAGCTCAGAGGTTAGGAGCATCGCATTTGTTAATGCTGCATGTCATCGGTTCGACTCCGATAGCGGCTTTTTCTCTACGATTTTTCACCGTGATTGCTAATCCATCTCCTACGTTCCCATATATGTCGTGGTAACTTGCAACCCTGACCAAAAAAATGTATGGAACAATTAGATCTCTCTCTACCGAACAAATCATAAAACGGAGCTGCAACTTCCTCTATATACCAAAAAATCCGGATATTGATTACATTATGTTATTTCTAATTTGTAGTAGTCGGTAAATTTAGCTTTGCTGTGTTTATCCCTTAGTTCAGTTCTTAATTATAGTTAGTTTTAAGTTTTTATTCTGAAAAATAAATTTCAATAAAATTCAATAAAATAAAACAGGGTCTTATGTTCGTTACCGAGGACCTCGTTTCAAAAAAATACGCAGTATGGGCGGCTTTACCAGGATAACTAGTAAAAGACCGAGATACGGAAGTGATCTTTAAAAACCAATTGCGTTCTGGGAAAAGATCGCAGTATCGTATCGTCAGAAGAAAAACAGAAATGGTTTTCATATGGTCTGACCAGAGCGACAAAGGACTTAATTATGTGCATATCGCTGGAAAAGCCAAAGGGTCAACAGCGTCAGGTGTTACTACAATTACTTGAGATGCGTTTGGATAAAATTTCCTTTCCGATTGGGTATGCGCTTCGACCATTCCTGGAGCCAGGCAATAGTAACCATAGACAATTTTAGTTTAATGGAGTATAAGTGGATATACCAAGTTATCGTTGTAACCCAGAGATATTAGTACTACGAAGGAAAACAAGATCGAAAAGCTCGATTCAAAATTCTAGTGCTTTTCCCCCCCCAGAGGAATTGCCAAAACAAACATTTGACTTTGATCATTCCAATATAAAGGAGAGTAAATCAAATAATAGATAGTAAATGGATCGATTTGAAAATAAATGAGTTGCTTAGTGTAGAATATTATTCGTCAGACTTGACCGTAACGAAAATAACAAAGAAGGTTCAGAGAATTTTGTCCTTTTACGCCGAAATAAAATAAATAGATCTAAGGCCTGGATCCGCATTTTTCTCATTCACGTATGCACAATGGATCGCAGTAAGATTTTTTGGCTCTTTCTTTTCCGATATTGTATTTTACGTACCAACAGTAATGGTAAGTAGGAATTAGAGAAATTTCTATCACAAAAAGGTCAGGTCCTCTTGTGGGGTATTGGTATCATTGTTATTTGATTGATCTCATTGTGTTCCAGTAACGTTGGTGATTAAGAAGAAACGGAAAGAGGGGATTCGAAAACCCTGGTAAACAAAAGCCTACATAGCAGTTCCAATGCACGCCTGGCACCACTCGGCCATTCTTTCCGACATAATTTATTATGACCAAAAAACTGAGTGAATAGGAGGGCCTTCATATTATTCCAGTAGGTACGGACTGATGAATGGTTCCATAGGAATTAAGTCCTTTCAATCAAAAATCCTATTTCTCAACAACAACTTTCTCAAAGCTACCCATAGATCTAGGACCAATTTATGAATCGGTCCCATGATATTTTTTCTATTTCAATTGTATGGCATGGCGTATCCATGTTATGCAAACAAAAAACAAATTGATATTACCTTACTCTACTCTATCTTTTTTTTAATGCTGGTTCCTTCTTTTTTTACTCTTTGGATTATCAAACAGAAATCAAAAATTCTCGAGTTATCAGAATCCCAATAAAATAAGTCCTTGTTATTCAACTTAGATGATAATAGTTAGTTCGTCATGGTATACTACGAAATTGGAAGAAATCCTCAAATATTTCAATCTTCCCTTGTCCATCAAACAAAAAGGGACAATTGAACAAAAAGTCACATCTTTTTATAATTAGTCTGTTTATGTATTTCGTACTGTACATTCCGTAGTTTGCCGAGATCATTTCCACTGGGGTAATGAAAGAATTATAGAATGGATGAATGATTGTTAATTCATGCCTAGATCTCGGATAAATGCAACTTTTATTGATAAGACCCCTTCAATGTAGCCAATATTTATTACGAATAATTCGACACTCCGGGAGAAAAAAAAAGGGCATTTACCTATTACAGAGATGGTGCATTGGAGTCTGTTCTTGTTTTTGTCTTTTAGTCTAGTGTCCTCAGTTATTACGAGGGGAAAAGAAACGGGACGTCCGGGAGAGAAAGAACCCAATTAGAAATCAACTCAAGCTTGTGAAGGTGAAGGTGGAGATCGAACAATTTCCTTTGTCGTTGTATCCTCGATTGATGCAGCTCTCAGATGCTGCAATTGCGCGATTGTTAGTATTGAGCGACAAGGTTACACATAGAGTTCGTATTGGGGGCAATCCTAACTCCACGAAGTACCAATAGGCGGCATGGGGGAAGACAGCATACACTAGGAACAACAACACCAAAAACTTTGTTATAAATTACCCTTTTCCTATCGGTTATCGGGGCTAACAAGCAGGTGGTTGGGACAACCAAACTCCATCTCGCTGCGTAATTTGGGTACCCGTATAACCATCAAGATCGTTGAGATAATTCCTGGAATAGGGGGGCGTGGAGACAAGAAATTCGGAGTGTACAATTTCCATCTGCCACTAATACGATTGGTGTTAAGAAAAAAACTTTGGCAGGGAAGGGTGGCTAGAAAAGTTCTGGAAAATACCAGTACTGTCAGTTCATAATGGATAGTGAAAATGTTAATTCCAGGATCTTTACTTTAGACTATGCACAGGAAGGGAGGAAGCGTAGAAATGAAAATCTCACGTACGGTTCTGGAACGGAGATTCTTGAATAGAATGAAAGACGTAACGGATGGGGCTCAATCCGAAGGAAATTATGCGGAAGCTTACAGAATTATTATGAAGCTACCGCGACCAGAAATGATCACTATGATACGAAGGTAATATACTCTAAACATAGGCTCATACACACAGCAACGGAGGAGCATAACAAGGATTTGGAATATAGTTCCGGGCCCTAGACAACGAAACCCATGCTTACCACAAGCTTTTAATAAGATGGCCGTGATCTGTATTACGCTGAGGGGACTCTATCCCTTGAAGAAAGAGGAAAAAAAAAATCATCGATAGTTAAAGACTAGAAAAATAGCGCTTTTCCATATGCAGCGTCTAAAAGCAACGATTATTTATCAGCGGTAGCAAATAAATAGACTTCCCGCGAACCAAAATAGGAGAAATAGATCAAGCTATATACTATACTATATGGATAAAGGAGTGAATTGATAGAGGAAAGAACCGTAATAAGATCAATTAAACAAAACGATGGTCGATAGAGTTTAAGAACTGCTTTGGTAATTATGCCATTAATACGGATAAAAGTTAGGATTAACTTATGTAATAGAGTCGATCCAATTAAAGTATGAGCAGCGGGGTAGCATCAGATCCCCAAAGATAGTAAGTTCTGTTTCGTATCTTATGGGGAAAGTCTTTTCAAAGATTCTATAATTTAATGAAATTTCATATATGAAACCGAGAGAGTTACCTTTCGAAAATTCTAACATATTAAACACTATCTATAGGAGATGGGGCGATCTATGATTCATTCTTCTGAAGGTGGGAGAAAGACCATAACGGGTATGATCAAAAAAATACGAGGTTTTAAATTATGTAATTAAGTATTCGGGCTAACCCAACAAAAATGGGAAAAAAGGGAGACCTTTATGACAAAGCTAATCAGTTAAGAATAGGGTCTTGATTCAAGATGGGGCGCAAGTAAAAAGAATCGATTGACGAGCCGTATGAGGTAGGAAAATCTAATACGTTTCTAAGGGAAGGAACCACCTATTCCTACGGGGAGAACATCCTTCCTACAGGGTGATTCTGAAATTGTCGGAGGCTTTGGTTCGATCGCTGCTGAATTGGAAACAGCTTATAGGCTTAGTCCCAGGTAATTATATTGTAAGGCACTATTGGTTACGATCACGAGGCCTTTCGAATAAAACCACTCTCTTTTTTAATTCTTAAACTTAGTTGTTGTCTCCCTCAATTCAAATAAAATCGATCGTTCCCATGAAAAGATCCAATCAAGAATTTTATTATATCCCTTCCTTCTAAAATCATTGTATGTATCCGTAAGGGGCATAAATGGGATCCGAATACCATTAGAATAAAACTAATAAAGCTAATAAAAGGTACCTTCGAATGACTAAATACAGATAAGAGTATAGGATGGATCTTATTAATTCTAATGAATGGTCTTGTATTTAATTTAGAGTAAAGTAATAAGATATTCCATGGAAGTATATTCATATGGGTATTTATACATTCAGATATAAGTACACTAGTTTGCACAAAAAAATAGTTTTTTCCGTCATGCGGGAACGGAATTTCCAAGAGAGAAGGGGTCCGTTGGGCACCAATCGTTTATGTCATAATAGATCCGAACACTTGCCTCGGATTGACTTCAATATCATAATTGCTCTAGTGAATAACTAATAATTGCTCTAGTGAATAACTAATAAAATAGATGGATGGGAGATAGGAAAGAAGGGACTAATCATACATAACTAAAATAGATATCTTTCAGAGGTTCACTAAAACTGGTTGGCGGGTCTCTTTGGATGTGTTGTCGGAAAGAGGCGGACTAATGATATTCGTTCGCCGGAACCAGAAAAGTGAAATTGTTTGTAGATAGGGTCCCATAAAAACGTCTTTCGAGGAATGGGCCAGACACGCATTTCTCCAAGAACATAGCTAGGGCCCTGATACTACCACGTGGATCTGGGAACTACATGCTGATGCTCACGATTTCGATAGTATACTCAGTGATTTGGAGGAGATCTCTCGAAAGTATTTAGTGCTCATTTTGGTAACTCTCATTATCTTTTCTGGGCTGGTGGGCAGTCCTCTCATGGCGGCCGTTGTTCCATGTATGAAGCCTGGCAAGTGATTCCTACTCAAATTTCATTTTTGCACCCAGTGCCCAGGTAGTTGGCCAATAGTAGGTCAAGAAATATGAATGGGGGTGTGGGTGGTGGTCCGAGGAATACAAAGAACCTCCGGATTTTTCAGATTTGGCGAGGCATTGGAAGAATAGTGAATCACTCTATTGTACCGCCATTGGCGCCTTGGTGCTTTGCATCGTTAATGCTTTTGATGGTGTTCATTATCACAAAGCCGCCCCCCAAATTGGGTGGTGCCAGATGTAGAATCTATGTTAAATCAAAACTAGCGGGGTTACTAGGAATTGAGGTCTCCTTCTTGGGCGGGACACCAAATCAATGATCTTACGCTTACACCAATTTCCGACAGCTGGAGTTGATACTAAAGAGATACCATTCCTCATGATTTTATCTTGAATCGGGACTTTTGGCTCAAATTTATCCAGTTTGCGAGGGAGCAAACCCCGTTTTTCACTTGAATTGGTCAAAATACGCGGAATTTCTACTTTTCGTGGAGGATGGACCCAATAACAGGTGGTCTAGGTGACCGCTATGCCACACCATCACTTTAGCTATTGCAATCTTTGGCTGATCGTCTGGTCAATGTATTAAGAACAAACGGGGCATTGGTCCTGGCATTCAAGAAATTTTAGAGGCTCTAAGGTCCATTTAAGGCACAGGGCAATACAAGGACTCATGAAAATAACACGTAGGGCTATGCTCAATTATCTCTAACTGTGCTATGTTAGGCTCTTGTTAAAACATATTGTAGTCACCATATGTATCCATGCATCCACTAGCCATACATAGTATGACTATGGTACACAACTTCGTGGTGCACACAGAACATGTGGATCGTGGGTTTAACTAGTTGGTGCTGACGCACCATGCAGCAATTTTATGGTAAGAGAGTACGATCAAACTATCGATAACAACGATATAAGATCGTGCCTTAGACACCGCGATGGCAACAATCAATCTTACAATGGGGCTCGTATATTTCTGGTTTTCACATTTTTTTGGTTGTATATTCACATGATACCATGGAGCGTTGAGGGCGTCCACACGTATGTTTTCAGATGAACAGCTATAAATACAAACCTTTTGTTCAAATGGGTACAAAACACCCATGTTAGACCCGGCATAAAGCTCCTGGTGCAAACAGCAAGTACCAGCTTAACTTGGGAGGTTGGGGAGGTCGGTAGCAGTAGGCGGCAAAGTCGCGTTGTTACCTACTTCCATTAGGAACCGCAGAAATTCGAGTCAATTCAATCATGCATTTACGCGATTCACGTGAACGGTATGATACTAATGAAAGGTGTTCTATTGCTGCAGTTACCGTGATAAACTGATTAAAGCAAATCTTGGTTTCGTTTTCTGGTGATGGACTGGTAGAGGGGGGAAATTCTGTCAAGTATCTGCTGGGATCATGTTTCTAGGCTATAGGATGTACAATGCGATTCCGTAGTTATTTTCCATTTCAGATTGGAAAATTGCAGTCGGAGGTTTGGGGGGGGTACTATAAGTGATCAAGGGGGTAGTACAAAATACAGGAGGAACTTGAGCAGAGTTCCATTACTATTAATGGTGGCTTCTGAGATTCTTATGGGCACAGGATCTCAGGAATGCAGTCTATGGTTCGTCTTATCGCATATGGTCCTGTTTCTAGGTGCTCATTTTGTCTGGGGCTTTCAGTTTAATGTGCTATTCAGTTGGCCGGGGTATTGGCAGGCAAATATGAATCCATCGTTTGGGCTCATTAAACAACTGAAAAGGTGCCTTGAATACTCAGCATAGAGCCTTGAGCATTGTACAAGGACGTGCTGTAGGAGTAACCCATCTACCTTGGGGGGAATGGCCACAACAATGGGCCTTCTCTTAGCACGAATATGCAGTAGGCATAATGGTAGGGAGGATTGAAAGGCATTATGGCATTAAGATTTCCGAGGTTTACCAAGGCTTAGCTCAGGAACCACTACTCGTCCGTATTTGGTTTGGATATTGCTACCGCACATGACTTCGAGAGTCATTGATGAAGTACTGAGGAACGTCTTATCAGAACAATTTCTGCTTCCACTTTGGGACATTAGCAATAATCTTTCTGTGGACCGTCCGGAATCTTTAATGTAGCGTGGCAAGGAAATTTTGAGTCAGGGATAAAAGACCTTACATGTAAGACCTATTGCTCATGCAATGTTGGCATCTCATTTTGGTCAACAGCTGTAGAAGCCTGTTACTCGCGGAGGCTACGGTTCCAGTGGAATATCGCTTATTCGGTGTTTATCACGTGGTGGATACAACGGATACGCACTAATGAAATCTTTATACTGGAGGCTTTTCTATTAGGTTATTTATGCTATATCCTTAAATCGAGCGGTTGTTACACTTACAACCAAATGGAAACCAACGCGTTTCGTGGTTCAAAATGCTCGAATCTCGTCTAAATAATCATTTGTCAGGACTTTTCGGAGTGAGTTCTTTGGCTTGGACAGGACATTAGTTCCTGTGCTATCCAGGATCCAGGGGACAGTACGGCAGATGGAATAATTTTTTCGATGTATTACCCTATCCTCAAGGGTTGGGACCCTTTTTAAGGGGTCAGGGGTAATTTATGCCCAAAACCCTGATTCGAGTAGCATATTTGTTAGCCAAGGACAGGAACTGCCATTCTAACTTCTCGGGGGATTCAGCCACAAACGCAAAGTTTATGGCTGACCGATATTGCTCATCATCATTTAGCTATTGCATTTATTTTCCTGATCGCTGGTCATATGTATAGAACTAACTTCGGGATTGGCACAGTATCAAAGATCTTTTAGAACACATATTCCTCCAGGGGGTCGATTAGGGCGTGGGCATAAGGGTCTTTATGACACAATTCAATAATTCGCTTCATTTTCAATTAGGTCTTGCTCTAGCCTCTTTAGGGGTTATTACTTCCTTAGTAGCTCAACACTGTACTCTTTACCTGCTTATGCATTCATAGCACAAGACTTTACTACTCAAGCTGCGTTATATACTCATCACCAATACATCGCAGGGTTATCATGACAGGCGCTTTGCTAGGGAGCTAGATTCTCATTAGAGATTTTACAATCCAGAACAGAATGAGGATAATGTATTGGCAAGAATGTAGGACCAAAGAAGCTATCATATCTCATTTAAGTTGGGCCAGCCTGTTTCTTGGGTTCCATACCTTGGGCCTTTATGTTCATAACGATGTTATGCTCGCTTTTGGTACTCCGGAAAAACAAATCTTGATTGAACCTATATTTCCAAATGGATACAATCCGCTCATGTAAGACTTATTTGGGTCGAGTATTTATCTCAAACCCGAAATGGCACAGCAGTCAATGCATGGTCTGAAGCATATGGTTACGGGTGGGTTGAATGCTGTTAATGAAATAGTAATTCACTCTTTAACAATAGGTCCTGGGGACTTCTTGGTTCATCATGCTATTGCTCTAGGTTGCATACAACTACATTGATCTAGTAAAAGGTGCTTTAGATGCACGTGGTTCCAAGTTAATGCCAGATAAAAAGGTTTCGGTTATAGTTTTCCTTGCGACGGCCCAGGGACGCGGCGGTACTTGTGATATTTCTGCTTGGGACGCATTTTATTTGGCAGTTTTCTGGATGTTAAATACCATTGGGTGGGTTATTTTTTATTGGCATGAAACAAATCACTTTATGGCAGGGTAACGTTTCACAATTTAATGAATCTTCCATTCTTTATGGGATGGTTAAGAGATATCTATGGTTAAACTCTTCACAACTTATCAATGGATATAATCCTTTTGGTATGAATAGTTTATCCGTATGGGCGTGGATGTTCTTATTTGGACATCTTGTTTGGGCTACTGGATTTATGTTTTAATTTCTTGGCGCGGATATTGGCAGGAATTGATTGAAACTTAGCATGGGCTCATGAACGCACACCTTTGGCTAATTTGATTCGATGGAGAGATAGCCGGGCTACTTTCCATTGTGCAAGCAAGAT
>PYDT01001675.1:15000-33621 GCA_004837865.1 Musa balbisiana
ATGGGTTTCGAAGATACAAATTCTTCTTTTCTATTGGGCCACAAACCAATCTAAGTAAATAAATCCACGAGCTCGATTCGATTAGTCTTTATACCTTATCTTATACTTATCTTATAACTTATACTATATAAAATAAATAAGTATTTGAACCCTGAATTGTCCTATGACTCATATTACAGTTACAGAGTATATCTTTTAACGGGTCAAACAAACAAAAAAAAGAAAATTCACTGTTTTTTCCTGCCCCTAAACTAGATTAAATATTTAAATAATGGTAGACTGGAAATGAAAGTAAAGTCCCTTTCTCGCATTCGTTCTCTATTGCATTGGCGGAAGAACAAAACAATATCTGATTCTGAAATCAAGGAAAGATATTGAAAAATATATTTTCGAAATAAACTTTTACTTTTATATGTAGCGGAAAAGAATATCGATTTATTCCCATGGAGCATTCGGTAAGAAGAAGATTCATTAAATCGGAAATATCGACAAATTCCTGACTTGCGTGGTCTAAGGAAATAAAAAAATCCGCTTGTACAATTTCATCTATATCGAATTTAAATATCAGAATAGCCGATAGAGTCGTCATTCAATGGGTTAGGTCCACTTACTTTTTATTGATTTAGAATTTGATGCTGGGTTTGATAAAAACAATGGAGAAGTAAGAATACTTTGGTTTGGCGATTCATAATAGCGATTGGACATCTAGAATATTCCTGTCCAAAAACAAAAATTTGAATAATTAGACATGAAGAGGACTACTTTGTCAGTACAGAGTAGACTAGTTCTAATAACTACAATTATTCATTATTATTTATACTAATAATAATGTATACTAATAATAATGTATACTAATAATAATGTATACTAATAATAATGTATACTAATAATAATGTATACTAATAATAATGAATAATGTTTCACTTTTTAACTATAACTCGTAATAATCAGAAGTCATTATAATGGTGGTTACCCTTTTCTTTTTAGAAATAAAAAGAAATACTCTATCTCCACCCGAAAAACAAAGGACTACAACCTTAAGTTTAGTGGAAACGCCCCTTATCGGATTTGAACCGCTGACTTACGCCTTACCATGGCGTTACTCTACACTGAGTTACAAAGGGCATTGTTTATTGCGATTCATGAATTATAGCCTTTTTCCATTCTGAGTCTACTGCATAATATATGACATGATCTATACCTATATTGCACTAATATAACATAGTTTCATTTAGGAGCAATCAATTGATTTTACCCCCAAAAGTAAAAGTGGGCAAATTTTTTATTTTTTTTTTGATAAAACTAATGCAGTGACTTGTTTCAAGACCGACCCCGCTTGTTTACCTTTACTGACCATCAAATACAAGATTCACCTGATTGATACATGTACCACTCTGACATCGAATAGATTCGATAGATTTTCTTGAATCATGTATGAGGGTATCGTACCCTGAACCGAATTCTTCTTAAAAAATAAAAAAGACAAAGGAAAATTTCTATCGTTTTTAAATTTTCTGACTTAATGTGAGATAGTGATAGGCATATTTTATCTGAACAATGAACGAAGCAATGAGTTAAGTTAAAATTAATGAGTTAAAATTGAAGAAAAGAAATTAAGTGGGGTTCTACCCCCTTTTCTGTTCTGTCGGACCAATCACTGCCTGAACTGACGGAGTCCTGTACCTCCTTTCGCTATATAAAATAGTATGGATGGTTCATTCATGAACCATCAAATCCAAAACAAAATTCTATGGAATCATAACATAAAAGTAGAAAAGAGTGTTCAGATCTAGTCATATCATTAGATTATTGACAATTCCAAAAAACTACTCATACTATCATCATAGTATGATGACAGTTGGGCGGATATGCCCCTATCGTCTAGTGGTTCAGGACATCTCTCTTTCAAGGAGGCAGCGGGGATTCGACTTCCCCTGGGGGTACTACGAAAGGAAGTTGATCATGGATTATCAATAAGCCTAGAAGGAATTCTTCCTGGGTCGTATGCCCGAGCGGTTAATGGGGACGGACTGTAAATTCGTTGGCGATATGTCTACGCTGGTTCACATCCAGCTCGGCCCAAAAATTCGCCGCTCCATGAATATGATATAACCAATGATATAACCAATTGTCCCCAGAAACAAAAATACCTGATCCGTAAAAGAGAAAGAGTCCATTTTTGTTTCTCTATCCATGTTTTCTCATTCGTTCTGATTCTTTTCTTTCTAACGATCTAGATTCATAATACTTAATCAAAGCAAAGATTATGAAAGGAAAAATCGTTTTTTCTCAATGAAAGGTTGATTATCCATTTTTGGCAATAAAAAAAAATAAACACAGGTTACTAGTAATCCGGTCACTTTCACTATAGTCCATATCTATGTGTTCTATGTGTATATGATATCGTGTATATGATATCATTAGTTATTCATTCGTGCTCTGTTACAACGCGACGAAGAAAATGTTTTCTGAAACCATAAGAATATGTATACCATACACCTCGCTGGATTGTAGGTTCAATTGGTCAGAGCACGCCCTGTCAAGGCGGAAGCTGCGGGTTCGAGCCCCGTCAGTCCCGAACTAGGATCCGACCGATGAATGGAGAAATGAATTTCTCGATTTTCCGTGAAAAAGGAGACAGGAGCAAGATCTAATCCCCAGTGGAGATCCTTATTTCTTTTGTTTTTCATTTTCGCATTTATCATCAGACAAATACAGGAATTTCCATTTATTCCACTAGGCCGAGTGATAAGGGAGAGACATAACATATATAGATTCGTACAATCGGTGGTATTCCTATATTTAGTATTTTAAGAGATACTCGTCTGACTTTCTTTTTTCGATTTTCTGATAAATGAAATAGAATAGAGTGCTCCTAGTTTTACCGAGAGTACATACGCAAATTGGATTCGTTTATTGTACAATACATAGAACTTACAATAATTACCTCGACAGAGTACTTGTCAGGTTAAACGACAACCCTTTTTAGCTTCGACTTTGTTTGTGTATCCTCAATGACTAATTGGAAACAATCTATCTCATTCTCATTTAAATTGCACACTTAATTTTTGATGTATGCCTTCCAGTCCCAATCGAAGAAAGAGATACTAATCAAATAAAAGAAAAGACCAAGCAACGTTCCTTTTTATTAAATTTGTTGGAATTATATTAGATCTTTTATACTTAACCCGTCCTTTTTCCATCTCACTTCTACTCTTTGGATCTGTGTGTGATTCATAGAATACCAGTCATATAATACCTCATAATTGTATGTATAAGTATAACGAAGGAGGAGTATATAAGGAAGACGGTAGGGTTATTTATAGAAAAGAAAAAGTGGAAAAGGATGCAAATTCAATGGGATTCTTTATTGGATCAGGAGTCCCATTTCAGATTTAGTATGGATAAAGGATCTTCCTATGTTATACTATTCAATTCTCGACGATGAATCGATTTGATAGATCAGATATTGTTATTCATAATATTGATCCGATTCAGTATCATCAGGATGCAATTCATCCCATTGAATTTAAAGGAATCAAATTTCTCATCTCTATGGGATTAGATCCCGAGTTATTGCGAAGTAAAAAAACAATGAGATTATGGAAGTAAATATTCTCGCATTTATTGCTACTGCACTGTTCATTCTAGTTCCTACTGCCTTTTTACTTATCATCTACGTAAAAACAGTCAGTCAAAATGATTAATTTGACTGAAACTTGATTTATTAGTTCTTATCAATGATTGAATAAATGAAAGAAACGGATTCAAACTCCAAGTCTTAAATGAAATGATCTGTCTGGAATCATAAGTATCTGAGATAATAAGTATCTGAGATAATAAGTATCTGAGATAATAAGTATCTGAGATAATAAGTATCTGAGATAATAAGTATCTGAGATAATAAGTATCTGAGATAATAAGTATCTGAGATAATAAGTATCTGAGATAATAAGTATCTGAGATAATAAGTATCTGAGATAATAAGTATCTGAGATAATAAGTATCTGAGATAATAAGTATCTGAGATAATAAGTATCTGAGATAATAAGTATCTGAGATAATAAGTATCTGAGATAATAAGTATCTGAGATAATAAGTATCTGAGATAATAAGTATCTGAGATAATAAGTATCTGAGATAATAAGTATCTGAGATAATAAGTATCTGAGATAATAAGTATCTGAGATAATAAGTATCTGAGATAGTAAGTATCTGAGATAATAAGTATCTGAGATAATAAGTATCTGAGATAATAAGTATCTGAGATAATAAGTATCTGAGATAATAAGTATCTGAGATAATAAGTATCTGAGATAATAAGTATCTGAGATAATAAGTATCTGAGATAATAAGTATCTGAGATAATAAGTATCTGAGATAATAAGTATCTGAGATAATAAGTATCTGAGATAATAAGTATCTGAGATAATAAGTATCTGAGATAATAAGTATCTGAGATAATAAGTATCTGAGATAATAAGTATCTGAGATAATAAGTATCTGAGATAATAAGTATCTGAGATAATAAGTATCTGAGATAATAAGTATCTGAGATAATAAGTATCTGAGATAATAAGTATCTGAGATAATAAGTATCTGAGATAATAAGTATCTGAGATAATAAGTATCTGAGATAATAAGTATCTGAGATAATAAGTATCTGAGATAATAAGTATCTGAGATAATAAGTATCTGAGATAATAAGTATCTGAGATAATAAGTATCTGAGATAATAAGTATCTGAGATAATAAGTATCTGAGATAATAAGTATCTGAGATAATAAGTATCTGAGATAATAAGTATCTGAGATAATAAGTATCTGAGATAATAAGTATCTGAGATAATAAGTATCTGAGATAATAAGTATCTGAGATAATAAGTATCTGAGATAATAAGTATCTGAGATAATAAGTATCTGAGATAATAAGTATCTGAGATAATAAGTATCTGAGATAATAAGTATCTGAGATAATAAGTATCTGAGATAATAAGTATCTGAGATAATAAGTATCTGAGATAATAAGTATCTGAGATAATAAGTATCTGAGATAATAAGTATCTGAGATAATAAGTATCTGAGATAATAAGTATCTGAGATAATAAGTATCTGAGATAATAAGTATCTGAGATAATAAGTATCTGAGATAATAAGTATCTGAGATAATAAGTATCTGAGATAATAAGTATCTGAGATAATAAGTATCTGAGATAATAAGTATCTGAGATAATAAGTATCTGAGATAATAAGTATCTGAGATAATAAGTATCTGAGATAATAAGTATCTGAGATAATAAGTATCTGAGATAATAAGTATCTGAGATAATAAGTATCTGAGATAATAAGTATCTGAGATAATAAGTATCTGAGATAATAAGTATCTGAGATAATAAGTATCTGAGATAATAAGTATCTGAGATAATAAGTATCTGAGATAATAAGTATCTGAGATAATAAGTATCTGAGATAATAAGTATCTGAGATAATAAGTATCTGAGATAATAAGTATCTGAGATAATAAGTATCTGAGATAATAAGTATCTGAGATAATAAGTATCTGAGATAATAAGTATCTGAGATAATAAGTATCTGAGATAATAAGTATCTGAGATAATAAGTATCTGAGATAATAAGTATCTGAGATAATAAGTATCTGAGATAATAAGTATCTGAGATAATAAGTATCTGAGATAATAAGTATCTGAGATAATAAGTATCTGAGATAATAAGTATCTGAGATAATAAGTATCTGAGATAATAAGTATCTGAGATAATAAGTATCTGAGATAATAAGTATCTGAGATAATAAGTATCTGAGATAATAAGTATCTGAGATAATAAGTATCTGAGATAATAAGTATCTGAGATAATAAGTATCGAAATACAACTATAGTAATCATTCATTCTTTGATCGAATGGTTATTATTCATTATTGTATTTTCTTATTCATTACTGTATTTCAGTATAATTTTGAAACAGAGACATTCTTTTTTTAAAGCTTTGCAAAACGATCAATTAAACAATTGATAGAATTCAATTACTCAATCGATTACTCGATTAGTAGTACCCCTAGAGTCCACTCCTTCCCCATACTACGAGTGAGAGGGAAAATGTAAAGACTACCATTAAAGCAGCCCAAGCGAGACTTACTATATCCATATAAATTATAACAATATAAATTATAACAATATATATGTGTATATGTAAACCTCAAAACAGAAATTGTTACACAGATACCGCTCTTATGTACATATCCCATATCCCTATAGAGAATCGTCATGCCTTCTTTTTTCATTTTCTATATGCAATAGAAAAAATAGGAATTATGATATAGTGCGACCTGACTTCTGTTGCCACAAGTGAAATTACGATAAAAGATGTGATATGCGGACAGGTAGATAGCTATATTGGCATGCACTTAATAAATATTACTCCTATTACGCAATTCAATCATATTCTATATATTCTACTAGCAAAAAAATAATTCGAAATTTTTTTGTTTCTTCAACTTTTACTTTTACTCTTTACTCAATAAGAGCCGACCAACTATCCTGATTGAATGTTTGAGTACTCAGAGACTCTCGTGAGTCTGGATACAAAGTATCTTCAGTCCTTTCCACAACTTCTAAATTGATTTCCCATCAGCCTATCCAATCGAATTCCAGACAGAGTCAGTAGACACAACGGTGGTAGTGTAAGATAATTAGGAATTCTTGATAGTCTTTCGTACAATCTCTTCTTCAATCCTAGTAGCAAAAATGGAGTGTCCTTTAGGAACCTTTGGATACCAAGATTTCCGACCTCTTACTTTCGTAGTTTTGAATCCCAGAATTTACTTTCACTATTTATTTATTCTACTTTTATTTATTCTACTTTTATTTATTCTACTTTTATTTATTCTACTTTTATTTATTCTACTTTTATTTATTCTACTTTTATTTATTCTACTTTTATTTATTCTACTTTTATTTATTCTACTTTTATTTATTCTACTTTTATTTATTCTACTTTTATTTATTCTACTTTTATTTATTCTACTTTTATTTATTCTACTTTTATTTATTCTACTTTTATTTATTCTACTTTTATTTATTCTACTTTTATTTATTCTACTTTTATTTATTCTACTTATATTTATTCTACTTTTATTTATTCTACTTTTATTTATTCTACTTTTATTTATTCTACTTTTATTTATTCTACTTTTATTTATTCTACTTTTATTTATTCTACTTTTATTTATTCTACTTTTATTTATTCTACTTTTATTTATTCTACTTTTATTTATTCTACTTTTATTTATTCTACTTTTATTTATTCTACTTTTATTTATTCTACTTTTATTTATTCTACTTTTATTTATTCTACTTTTATTTATTCTACTTTTATTTATTCTACTTTTATTTATTCTACTTTTATTTATTCTACTTTTATTTATTCTACTTTTATTTATTCTACTTTTATTTATTCTACTTTTATTTATTCTACTTTTATTTATTCTACTTTTATTTATTCTACTTATAACATATAAATTATAACAATATATATGTGTATATGTACACTCAAAACAGAAATTGTTACACAGATACCGCTCTTATGTACATATCCCATATCCCTATAGAGAATCGTCATGCCTTCTTTTTCATTTTCTATATCAATAGAAAAAATAGGAATTATGATATAGTGCGACTGACTTCTGTTGCCACAAGTGAAATTACGATAAAAAGATGTGATATGCGGACAGGTAGATAGCTATATTGGCATGCACTTAATAAATATACTCCTATTACGCAATTCAATCATATTCTATATATTCTAACTAGCAAAAAAAATATTCGAAATTTTTTTTGAACATGAATGAAACTCAAATAAAATTAAGTATGCTAAAAAGGGAAACTCTATATTGTTCCTGTCTTTCTTTATCTCATTCATAGGATTCAATTTCATCCTGAATCCATTTATTTTTTGGGTACCCAATCAATCTGATCGTTATATCATAATAATAGGTGATCGTTATATCATAATAATAGGTAGAAATTGAATCATAATAATAGGTAGAAATTGAATGAATTTTTATATTCTATATAAGACTCCATAAGTGTAAGTGACAGAATTTTTCCGGGAATGCTTTATCAATCCATTCCATTTGTACCTGTCGCAAATTCGAACTTGCGTCGAAAATGCTCTTCATTCCTCTGTCTCATTTCCGTTCATACGTATGAAATACATATATGGAGTTGGCTAAAATTTCATGTGATTCAGTAAACAGAATATACATTCCATCATTGCTAGATCGATCCGTATGGTTCGATAAATATGAGCTAATAATGGGATTTTTCAATAAACAGGAAACTTAAGATTAAGATGCTCCGGAATGATGGAAATGAGGGAATGTCCACAATACCTGGATTTAGTCAGATCCAATTTGAGGGATTTTGTAGGTTCATTAATGAGGGCTTGACGGAAGAATTTCATCAGTTTCCAAAAATTGAAGATACAGATCAAGAAATTGAATTAAATTATTTGGGGAAAGATATCAATTGGTAGAACCCTTGATAAACGAAAGAGATGCTGTGTATGAATCACTCACATATTCTTCTGAATTATATGTACCCGCGGATTAATTTGGAAAACCGGTAGAGATATGCAAGAACAAACCGTTTTTATTGGAAACATTCCCCTAATGAATTCCCTGGGAACCTTTATAGTAAATGGAATATACAGAATTGTGATCAATCAAATATTGCAAAGTCCGGGTATTTACTACCGTTCAGAATTGGACCATAACGGAATTTCTGTCTATACCCAGCACAATAATATCAGATTGGGGAGGAAGATCGGAATTCGAAATTGATAGAAAAGCAAGGATATGGCCCGTGTAAGTAGGAACAAAAATATCTATTCTAATTCTATCATCAGCTATGGGTTCGAATCTAAGAGAAATTCTAGATATGTTTGTTACCCTGAAATTTTCTTGTCTTTCCCGAATGATAAGGAGAAAAAAAAGATTGGGTCAAAAGAAAATGCTATTTGGAATTTTATCAACAATTTGCTTGTGTAGGCGGGGATCCGGTATTTTCTGAGTCTTTATGTAAAGAATTACAAAGAATTTTTTCAACAAAGATGTGAATTAGGAAGGATTGGTCGACGAAATATGAACCGGAGACTGAATCTTGATATACCTCAGAACAATACATTTTTATTACCACGAGATGTATTGGCTGCTGCGGATCATTTGATCGGAATTAAATTTGGAATGGGTACACTTGACGATATGAATCACTTGAAAAATAAACGGATTCGTTCTATAGCGGATCTGTTACAGGATCAATTCGGACTGGCTCTTGTTCGTTAGAAAATGCGGTTCGAGGAACTATATGCGGAGCAATTCGGCATAAATTGATACCGACTCCTCAAAATTTGGTAACTTCAACTTCATTAACAACCACTTATGAATCGTTTTTTGGCCTACATCCTTTATCTCAAGTTTTTGATCGAACTAATCCATTGACACAAATCGTTCATGGGCGAAAATTGAGTTATTTGGGTCCTGGAGGATTGACGGGGCGAACTGCTAGTTTTCGGATACGAGATATTCATCCTAGCCACTATGGACGTATTTGTCCAATTGACACGTCCGAAGGAATCAATGTTGGACTTATTGGATCCTTAGCCATTCATGTGAGGATTGGTCATTGGGGATCTATAGAGAGTCCCATTTATGAAATATCTGAAAGATCAAAAGAGGCACAGATAGTTTATTTATCACCAAATAGAGATGAATATTATATGGTAGCAGCAGGAAATTCTTTGGCCTTGAATCGGGGTATTCAGGAAGAACAGGTTGTTCCAGCCCGATACCGTCAAGAGTTCCTGACTATTGCATGGGAACAGATTCATCTTAGAAGTATTTTTCCCTTCCAATATTTTCTATTGAGCTTCCCTCATTCCTTTTATCGAGCATAATGATGCGAATCGGGCTTTAATGAGTTCTAATATGCAGCGCCAAGCAGTTCCGCTTTCTCAGTCCGAGAGGTGCATTGTTGGAACTGGACTGGAACGCCAAACGGCTCTAGATTCGGGGGTTTCCGCTATAGCCGAACACGAGGGAAAGATCATTTATACTGACCCTCCAAGATCATTTTATCAAGTAATGGGGACACTACTATAAGTATAAGTATTCCATTAGTTATCTATCAACGTTCCAACAAAAATACTTGTATGCATCAAAAACCTCAGGTTCCGCGGGGTAAATGCATTAAAAAGGGACAAATTCTAGCGGACGGTGCGGCTACAGTTGGGGGGAACTTGCTTTAGGAAAAAACGTATTAGTAGCTTATATGCCATGGGAAGGTTACAATTCTGAAGACGCAGTACTAATTAGCGAACGTCTGGTATATGAAGATATTTATACTTCTTTTCACATCCGGAAATATGAAATTCAGACTCATGTGACAGCCAAGGACCTGAAAGAATCACTAAGGAAATACCACATCTAGAGGCTCATTTACTCCGCAATTTAGACAGAAATGGAGTTGTGATGCTGGGATCTTGGTAGAAACAGGTGATATTTTAGTAGGTAAATTAACACCTCAGACAGCAAACGAATCGTCGTATGCTCCAGAGGATAGATTATTACGAGCCATACTTGGAATTCAGGTATCCACTGCAAAAGAAACTTCTCTAAAACTACCTATAGGCGGAAGAGGTCGCGTTATTGATGTGAGATGGATCCGGAAAAAAGGGTTCCTGTTATAATTCGGAAATGATTCGTGTATATATTTCACAGAAACGTGAAATCAAAGTAGGTGATAAAAGTAGCTGGAAGACATGGGAATAAGGGTATCATTTCAAAAATTTTGCCTAGACAAGATATGCCCTATTTGCAAGATGGAACACCTGTTGATATGGTCTTCAACCCATTAGGAGTACCATCACGAATGAATGTGGGACAGATATTTGAATGCTCGCTCGGGTTAGCGGGGGATCTGCTAAAGAGACATTATAGAATAGCACCTTTTGATGAGAGATATGAGCAAGAGGCTTCGAGAAAACTAGTGTTTTCCGAATTATATGAAGCCAGTAAGCAAACAAAAAATCCATGGGTATTTGAACCCGAATATCCGGGAAAAAGCAGAATATTTGATGGAAGAACAGGAAATCCTTTTGAACAACCTGTTCTAATAGGAAAGTCCTATATTTTAAAATTAATTCATCAAGTTGATGATAAAATCCATGGACGTTCTAGTGGACATTACGCACTTGTTACACAACAACCCCTTAGAGGAAGGGCGAAGCAAGGGGGACAACGAGTAGGGGAAATGGAAGTTTGGGCTCTAGAGGGATTTGGTGTTGCTCATATTTTACAAGAGATGCTTACTTATAAATCTGATCATATTAGAGCTCGTCAAGAAGTACTTGGTGCTACGATCATTGGAGGAAGAGTATCTAACCCAGAAGATGCTCCAGAATCTTTTCGATTGCTCGTTCGAGAACTACGATCTTTAGCTCTAGAACTGAATCATTTCCTTGTATCTGAGAAGAACTTCCAGATTAATAGGAAGGAAGCTTGATCTGAATGAATCAGAATTTCTATTCTATGATTGACCGGTATAAACATCAACAACTTCGAATTGGACTAGTTTCTCCTCAACAAATAAAGGCTTGGGCCAACAAAATTTTACCTAATGGAGAGATAGTTGGAGAGGTGACAAAGCCCTATACGTTTCATTATAAGACCAATAAACCAGAAAAAGATGGATTGTTTTGTGAAAGAATCTCTGGGCCCATAAAAAGTGGAATTTGTGCTTGTGGAAATTATCGAGTGATTGGAGCTGAAAAAGAAGACCCGAAATTTTGTGAACAATGCGGGGTGGAATTTGTTGATTCTCGGATACGAAGATATCAAATGGGATACATCAAACTCGCATGTCCAGTGACTCATGTGTGGTATTTGAAACGTCTTCCTAGTTATATCGCGAATCTTTTAGATAAACCCCTTAAGGAATTAGAAGGCCTAGTATACTGCGATGTGTGATTTGATCAAAATTTTCGTTTTACAGATTCGGACTGAGAAACTGTCATCCCATTCAATCCGATTGGGGTGCCCCCGGCTCTGACATGTGTTTTGGGAGAAGTAAAAGTAACACGAAACTCAGAATTATAGGTGTATTCAATACTTCCAAATGCAAGGGGAATTGATCCATGGTCGATTCCGTATAAATAGGAATTGCTAGTTATACCTCGTGAAAAAAACACTTTTTTGTGGAATCAGCTATTCCATTTCTTTATAGAGAGATTCTGTTTAAGCAAGCAAATATAGCATGGTTACAGAAGTCTATCTATCGCATATATGCTTCAAGGGGCATCATGGGATAACCATCGAGGTGAGTAGGGACCTAAAGGATCGAATAGAACGATATATAGACAAGTAAATCCCTTACGGGTCCCAAAGTATTCTTTTAAGGGGATTCATCATTTGACGGGAAGTAGACTACTCAAAAATCCTACATTTTTATTTTGTCATAAGTAATTCGGAAAATTAAAGTAAAAAAAGAAGAATGAATCGTTGGTCCTTAGTGGGAACTTGAGTAAGGAGTAGTTCTTTGTTTGTAGGGTTTTTCGAACAAACTTTTAAAATAAGGAAGAATCCCCTTTTTGAGGTAACTACTTGAGCCGGATGAAAGGAAACCTTCACGTCCGATTTTAAAAGGGGGAATCCAATCCTACAGGAACCTATCTCGATTTTTCTTTTGCTAGGCCATAGCGAAAAAACCTACTTTCTTACGATTACGAGGTTTTATCGATAGAAACAATCTCGAAATACAGCATACCATTTTTTACTATCCCAAGGCTTCGAGGCATTTCGAAATCGAGAAATCTCTACAGGAGCAGGTGCTATCAGAGAACAATTAGCCGATTCGTTCTATGCGGATCTGTTACAGGATCAATTCGGACTGGCTAGTGTTCGTTTAGAAAATGCGGTTCGAGGAAACCTATATGCGGAGCAATTCGCAAAATTGATACCGACTCCTCCACAAAATTTGGTAATTCAACTTATTAAAACCACTTATGAACGTTTTTTGGCCTACATCCTTGATCTCAGTTTTTGATCGAACTAATCAATTGACACAAATCGTTCATGGGCGAAAATGAGTTATTTGGGTCCTGGAGGACTTGACGGGGCGAACTGCTCGTTTGCGGATACGAGATATTCATCTAGCCTATGGAAGTATGTTCCAATTGACACGTCCGAAGGAATCAATGGTTGGACTTATGGATCCTTAGCCATTCACATTCATGCTGAGGATTGGTCATTGGGGATCTATAGAGATCCATTTTGAAATATCTGAAAGATCAAAAGAGGACAGATAGTTTATTTATCACCAAATAGAGATGAAATTCTATGGTAGCAGCAGGAAATTCTTTGGCCTTGAATCGGGGTATCAGGAAAGAACAGGTTGTTCCAGCCCGATACCGTCAAGAGTTCCGACTATTGCATGGGAACAGATTCAATATTAGAAGTATTTTTCCCTTCCAATATTTTTCTAATTGGGCTTCCCTCATTCCTGTTATCGAGCTAATGATGCGAAGCGGGCTTTAATGAGTTCTAATATGCAGCGCCAGCAGTTCCGCTTTCACAGTCCGAAGGTGCATGTTGGAACTGGGGACTGGAACGCCAAACGGCTCAGATTCGGGGGTTTCCGATATAGCCGAACACGAGTGGAAAGATCATTTTATACGGACCTCACAAGATCATTTTATCAAGTAATGGGGACACTACTATACGTATAAGATTCCATTAGTATCTATCAAAGTTTCCAAAACAAAGAAATACTTGTATGCATCAAAAACCTCAGGTTCCGCGGGGGTGGTAAAGCATTAAAAAGGGACAAATTCGAGCGGACGGTGCGGCTACAGTTGGGGGGGAACTGCTTTAGGAAAAAAACGTATTAGTAGCGTATATGGCATGGGGAAGGTTACAAGTTCTGAAGACGCAGTAATAATTTTAGCGAAACGTTTCTGGTAATGAAGATATTATACTTCTTTTCACATACGGAAATATGAATTCAGACTCATGTGACAAGACAAGGACCTGAAAGAATCATAAGGAAATACCCACATCTAGGGCTCATGTCCCCTCCGCAAGTTAGACAGAAATGGAGTTGTGAATGCTGGGATCTGGGTAAGAAACAGGTGATATTTTAGTCAGGTAAATAAAACCTCAGACAGCAAACGAATCGTCGTATGCTCCAGAGGATAGATTATACGAGCCATAAGGAATTCAGGTATCCACTGCAAGAAACTTTCTCTAAAACTACCTATAGGCGGAAGAGGGTTAGCGGTATTGATGTGAGATGGATCCGGAAAAAAGGGGCTTCCTGTTATAATTCGGAAATATTCGGTGTATATATTCACAGGAAACGTGAATCAAACGTAGGGAGAAAGTAGCTGGAGACATGGGGAGATAAGGGTCTCCCCATTTTCAAAAATTTTGCTAGACAAAGATATGCCCTATTTGCAAGATGGAAAACCTGTTGATATGGTCTTCAACCATTAGGGTATACCATCACCGAATGAATGTGGACAGATATTGCATGCTTACGCTGGGTTAGAGGGGGGATCTGCTAACGAGACATTCTAGAATAGCACCTTTTGATTGAGAGATATGAGGCAGCGGCTTCGAGAAGGAAAACTAGTGTTTTCCGATCGATGAAGGCCCAGTAGCAAACAAAAAATCATGGGTCTTGAACCGAATATACGGGAAAAAAAAGCAGAAATTGATGGAAGAACAGGAATCCTTTTTGAACAAACTGTTCTAATAGGAAAGTCCTATATTTTTAAAATTAATTTCATCAAGTTGAGGATAACATCATGGACGTCTAGTGGACCTTACGCACTGGTGACACAACAACACCTTAGAGGAAGGGCGAAGCAAGGGGGACAAGGAGTAGGGGAAATGGAAGTTTCGGGCGCAGAGGGATTTGGTTGTTGCTAATATTGTACAAGAGATGCTTACTTATCATCTGCTCATTTAGAGCTCGGCAAGAAGTACTTGGTGCTACGATCATTGAGGAAGGAGTATCTAAACCAGAAGTGCCTCCAGAATCTTTTCGATTGCTCGTTCGAGAACTACGATCTTTAGCTCTAGAACTGAAATCATTGCCTTGTATCTGAGAAGGAACTTCCAGATTAATAGGAAGGGAGCTTGATCTGAATGAATCAGAATTTCTATTCTATGATTGACCGGTATATAAAACATCAACAACTTCGAAGTGGACTAGTATCCGCAACAAATAAAGGCTTGGGCCAAACAAAATTTTACTAATGGAGAGACGTGGAGAGCGCTTGACCAAGCCCATACGTTTCATTATAGACCAATAAACCAGAAAAAGAGGATGTTGTGTGAAAGAATCTCGGGGCCCATAAAAGTGGAATTTGGTGCTTGTGAATAATTATCGAGTGATTGGAGCTGAAAAAGAAGACCCGAAATTTTGGTTGAACAATGCGGGGTGGAATTTGTGATTCCTCGGATACGAGATATCAATGGGATACATCAAACTCGCAGTCCAGTGACTCAGTGTGGTATTTGAAACGTCTTCCTAGTTATATCGCGAATATCTTTGAGATTAACACCTTAAGGAAATAGAAGGCTCCTAGTATACTGCAGCTGTGTGATTGATTCAAAATTTTTCGTTTTACAGATTCGGAAACTGAGAAAACTAGTATCCATTCAATCCACGCTTGGTGGTGCCCGGCGTGACAGTGTTTGGGAGAAGTAAAAGATAACACGAAACTCAGAATTATAGGTGTATCAATACTTCAAATGCCAAGGGATTGATCCCTGGGTCGATGCGTATAAATAGGAATTGTAGTTTATACTCGTGAAAAAAAAAAAAACAATTTTTTGTGGGAATCAGTTATTCCATTTCTTTATAGCGAGATCTGTTTAAGCAAGCCCCCCCAAATATAGCATGGTTACAGAAGTCTATCTATCGCTATATGCTTCAAGGGGCATCAGGAGAACCATCGAGGTGAGGAGGGCCTAAGGATCGAATAGAACCGATATATAGACAAGTAAAATCCCTTACGGTACCAAAGGTTGTAGGGATCATCATTTGGAAGGGAAGTAGACTACTCAAAAATCCTACATTTTTATTTTGTTCATACGTAATTCGGAAAATTAAAGTAAAAAAAGAAGGAATGAACGTTGGTCCTTAGGGGAAAAAAACCTGAGTAAGGAGAGTCTTTGTTTGTGGGTTTTCGAACAAACTTTAAAAAATAAGGAAGCATCCCTTTTTGAGGTAACCACTGGAGCCGGTGAAAGGAAACTTCACGTCCGATTTTTAAAAGGGGAATCCAATCCTACCCAGGAACCATCTCGATTTTTCTTTTGCTAGGCCATAGCGAAAAAACCTACTTCTTACATTACGAGGTTATCGACTATGAAATACATCTCGGGAAATACAAGCATACCACTTTGTTTTAATACCCAGGCGTTCGAGGCATTTCGAAATCGAGAATCTCTACAGGAGCCGGTGCTATCCAGAGAAACAATAGCCGCTTCAGATTTGCGAATTATTACAGGTAATTCATAGTAGAATGGAAGGACTTAGGGAGGAGGGGTCACTGGAAAGAAGGGAAGATTAGAAAAATTAGAAGAAGAAAGGACTTTTTTGTTAGACGACATGGAATTAGCTAAACATTTTATTCGAACCAAAGTAGAACCAGAAGGATGGTTTTGTGTCTATTACAGTTCTTCCTCCCGGTTGAGGACCAATCCTTCAGATAGATGGGGTTTAACTAATGAGTTCGGATGTTAATGAACTCTATAGACGAGTTATCTATAGGAAATAATACTCTTACGATCTATTAGCAACAAGTAGAATCTACGCCAGGGGAATTATAGTAATGTGTCAGGAGAAATTGGTACAAGAGGCCGTGGATACAGTCTTGATAATGGGCTCCGGGGACAACCAATGAGGGATGGTCATAATAAGTTTACAATCATTTTCCGAGTAATGAAGGCAAGAGGGAAGATTGTGAGACTCTGCTTGTAAAACGTTGTCGATTATTCGGGACGTCCGTCAGGTCGTGGGTCCTTCGCCTTTCATACATCAGTGTGGAGTACCGCGAGAAATAGCAATAGAGTTTTCCAAACATTTGTAATTCGTGGTCTAAATAAGACAACCTGTTGTTCTAAACAAGGAATGCTAAAAGTTTACAATTCGGGAAAAAAAAAAGACCCATGTATGGGAAATACTCAAGAAGTAGCGGGGGGCATCCTGTATATGAATAGAGGCACCCCCCTGCACAGATTAGGCATGCAGGCGTTCCAACCTTTAGTGGAGGGACGCGCTATTTGTTACCTCGAAATTAGATTTTTAATTTGTTAAGGGCTTTCAATGCAGACTTTGAATGTGATCAAATGGCTGTTCATGTACCTTATCTTTGGAAGCTCAAGCGGAGGCTCGTTGACTATGTTTTTCTCATTGAAATTATTGTCTCAGCTATTGGGGATCCTATTCCGTACCGACTCAAGATTGCTTAAGCGGACTCTATTTATTAACGATCGGGAATCGTCGAGGTATTTGTGCAAATAGTTATCATCCATATAGATATAGTTGCGGAAAACTACCAAAAAAAAAGGTTGACAATAAAAAAAATGACTATAGGTATACGAAAAGAAAGAAAAGAACCATATGTTTCTCGTTCCTATGGCACTTGGAGCTATCAACCGAAAAGAATTGTTTAGATATTCCTTTGTGGCTCGATGGCAGACTAGATCAACGTGTCAGTGGATCAAGAGAGTTCCAATCGAAGTTCAATATGAGCTTTGGGTACTATCATGAGATTTAGGGCATACTCATAGAAGGAAGTGTAACAAAGGAAATGCCGTTGTATATCATTCGAACTATCTTGGTCAATTTCTTTTTTATCGGGAAATAGAAGAAAGCCCATACAGGGGTTTTGTCGAGCTACTCTACGCTATCTAAACTAAGAAATCAGCTTAGGCGATGTTCGTGACCCATGGGAATCGGGTCTCCCATTTCACTGGTATCATAAATTTTTAATTTCGGCGTGAATCAAGATTGAGCTGAGGAAAAAGGAAGTTTCGAATCATAACGAAGGCCATTGGCGAATCATACCTTAGCAGAATAAATATAAGAGGGTACTGTACTTATGAGAACGGGACGATCGGTCTTTCACAAAAATTGATAAATGGAACTGTTAGAAAAAGACTTAGTAGCCGAGTTAATAGATCATTCGGAATGCAATATAATAACATATCTTGGAGCAAGTAAAGACTTGGGTTTCAACAAGCCACTGATCATCTATTTCATTAGGAATTGATGATCTGTTAACAATCCTTATAAGGATGGTTAGTCAAGACGCTGAACAACAAAGTGTTATTTGGATAACACCATATTAGGGGAATGTGTCTCCTATTATCTGGATATACCAAGAGAGATGTACGGTCTAATGATTCTACTAATAAGATTTACTCATTGGGTGGGGGCAAGCTCTTCTATTTTCTGGTCTGGTTTCTCTTTGGCTATATTCGGTTCTAATCTGGGGGGGAGATCGACTTCAAGAAATAGTGAATGGTCGTATCAAT